>JAPKLW010002276.1:32353-99595 GCA_026898455.1 Plectranthus barbatus | reverse complement strand
GCGAGTCATGACCAAGGCGCAGAAGGCTGAGGAGCACGCCAAGAGGGCAAGGAGTGCTTCCTTGGTGAGGAAGAAGAAGGCCAAGTCAAGGCTCCGGGCTCTGCTGGTGAAGCAGAAGAGAGAGGCGGAGCTGGCGGCCAGGGATGAGCGCTTTGCTCAGATCAAGGCTGAGACTGAGGCCAGGCGCCAGGAGGAAATAGAGGAGCAACTGAGGCTGGCGACCAGGGGCAAAGGGAAAGCCCATGAAATTCCGAGTGCCAGCCGATCCGCACCAGCACCGCAAGGCGAGCTCCTTTCTGAAGAGACATTTGAACACCTGGTGGTGCTGGGCACTGACGAAGAGGTATTCAATCTGGTTGATGAATACAAGGAAGAGGAAGTGGCTGAAGTCCCTCCACCCGCGCAAGGGGGTGGTGGAGGTGATGAAGAAGTCCCACTGCAGCGCAAGGGGAAGCCAGTGGAGGAGCTGCGGAAGACCCGCTGACTGCGCAAAGGGAAGCCAGCGGAGGAGTAGAAGAGAGGGCGACCATCCCGGAAAAACTGGCGGATTCTTCTGAGGATCAGGAGAAGGTAGTGGTGGAGGAGCAAGCCACTGAGATGGAGGTAGAAACTGGTGGCAAGGCTGCTGATAAGGCTCCAATGATCAATCTTGAAGATGAGGAGCAGCCACCAGTAGTCCAGCGCTCTACTATCCAGAGGATGGAGCCCAAGGATTTATTTCCCGATTTCGAGGCTGAGCTTAAAGCTCGTGCCAGTCGCCCCCGTTCCTCAGATGCTTCGACATCCACATCCGGGCGACCAGCGGCATTCTCCTCGACACCAGCACGTGCAGAGCCCCGTCACAGGCAACCTTATACGCTGGGTGTCCACCATTACCATCAGATTGATGAGGAGACCTACGAGGCGCAAGTGACAGGAGTCCATAGGTGGGAGCGTCGCGGGGAACTGGCATTTTACAACTCAAGGGTGCCAGAATTCTCCATGTTCCATATCATCCCCACCAGCGGCCTTCCCCACCAGTCAGTCTACGCCATGAGGATATATGACTGGTGCTTGCCGTTGCAGCCAGTAGAGTACTTCAATCGTACTCTGTACGAGTATGCTGCGAATATCACAGTAGAAGTGGAGGATGTCGTCGATGAGGAGTTATTCGACGACTTCCAGGATTTGTGGAGGGAGAACGCGGATCTCTTCCTGGAGCTCCGGCGGTGGAAAATTTTCGACCGGTGCCACCGCCGGCTGACGGTGGAGAAGAGGGCGGTTCTTTATGCCAGGCTTGGATTGGGTTACTGGCGTGCGGAAGAGGAGTGGGCTAACTCCTTCATGGATACAGATGCTGATAGCCCCCAGCAGCTGTCGGTCAGGCGGATCAAGCGCCGTATGGAGAAAATTGCTACATACCGCAGGCTGACTGGTAGCTCCGGCCTTCCACGACCAAGGAAAATCGCCATCCCTTTTCTCCAGTTCCACCGATCCAGCCGTGGCTACCAGATGATTTACGCGCTCAGACGCATTGAGATACTGGTAGCTCTCCCGACGATCCTTCCATACTTTGGCATTTTGTTCGACATGGCGGCCACTGCATTGCAGATTAATCATGTGGTGGAGGAGGATCCATCCCGCTCTTGGTGGCTGACCACTGCAGTCCCTGATGTTCCCAATGTTGTATCCCTTCAACACATCGACTGGCAGGTGGTGGAAGTTGATACACCAGCATCAGCTGAGATGCTGGTGGAGGAGTCAGCCGCAGAAGAGGAGTCAGCAACAGCAGCAACAGCAGTCCCAACAGATTCAGAGCAAGTCCCGCCAGCATCAGCTGAGATGCAGGTGGAGGAGTCAGTAGCAGCCGCTGCAGTCCCAGCAGAAGCATCAGCCGCTACAGAGCCAGTAGTGGAGAGGCCCACTGGAGCTGACACTGAGATGGCTGAGGCCTCATCTGATGTGCCCTCTACTTCTCTGGCGCTGTCAGCAGAGCCTCTCTCCGAGGTCCATCCGCCTGCGCAACTGGTTGCTCTCATTGATGCCAGGATGGACCAGCGCTTTTCCTCCTTCCGAGCAGAGATGGCGCAACAAATGGAGGCCTTCACCTCTGGGGTGAACTCCTTTTTGGTGCGGATCCAAGAGGGGGAAAGGGCGCGAGCAGTCGCTGAGGAGGAAAGGGCTCGGCTTGCTGCAGAAGAGCGTCGCATTGCTGCTGAGGTGCATTTGAAGAGGGAACAAGATATGGCGGCTCTTACAGAGATCTTGAGGAATTTAGCAAATCGCAGTCAATCACCTGGATCCTCATCTCAGCCATAGGTCTTGTACTCTTCAATTTTTTGTGTAAGTAATTTTATACCAGTCTAGACTAGTCAGTTGTCCTTCCTGTACTTGTAATTTCACATCATTAATGGATTGATTACTGACGGGTTGATGACAATTTCTCATTGTCCAACCAATGTCCACTGATTTTTACTTACCAGCTGAACTTACACATTTTGTGTAATCAGCACCAGCACTCCATTTGGTATCTTTTAATTCTAACCTGGCTCAGATTCTTACTTCATATTTTAAACGAGCAATATCTCTCCTGGTTTGAGGGGGAAGATTTTAGTTAGAGCTGATGTGAGGAAGTGGTTTCATGGGTTTAGATCTGATAGGCTTATTTGTAAAACCCTGAAATTTTCTGTAACTTTCCTCATCAGCTGAGTGCTCGCTGGTTAGGCTTTGATCGCACCAAAAAGGGGGAAATTGTTGGGAAATCTGGCTAAGTTTCCTTTCCCTCAGTAGCACTCATAGAAATGTTGTGATTTTGATTAAGGGGCGGCGCACGAATCACAAGGCTATTTGTTAGATCATAGTTTTGGTGCATCAAATCCTAAGTCCTACCAGCGTCAGTTTTGTCTCTAGAATAGCTCTAGTCTCAAATGTAAAGTCCTGTTTAGGTCTTTTGAGTTGTAAGTCGTAGCTGATCAAGACTCATGCTGGCTACTGTTCACCAGCATGAGATGTGCTTACCAGTTGAGAGAAGTCTCACCAGCAAAAGCGACTGACAAAGACTCATGCTGACACTGTTCATCAGCATGGAGTAGAGCTATTAACTGGTTACTGTTCACCAGCAGAATATGTGTTCTGGCTGACACTATTCACCAGCGGTGAAGCCACCAGTCACGGGAGATTCGAAGAAAGGGTTAACATCAGACATATTGGTAGACTAAGATTGTGCAAGCGCTAAGTCACCAGCAGAGACTGCCAGCACAAGATCACCAGTATGTTCTACCAGTCGGAGGTTACCAGCAGAATTGAAGATTCGCTCTCCCAGAGTCTTAGAGACAAAAAGAAGATTCGTCTGAGGAATATACTGACAAAGTATGACTTTAAGGAAGGATACCTTAAAGTCTATCAGTTCAAGACACCAGTTGCGATTCCTCGTACTGACGAAATAATGCCGTTCTGACACAAAGAGGTCTGTGTCAGAAAAAGCAGACACAGGTATGGCGTTTTCCTGAAATTCCTACCTGCCGCCGTCTGAAGTACATCTGAGGACAGAGACCCATTCCGGATGTGTCCAAACGGCTAGAATTTTAAATGAGATCCTGCGTCTATAAATAGGTTGGAATCACCAACATTTAAGACGCTTGCATCCTGAACATTCAATACTCTCCAACTACCGAAAGAACGAACATTCATTGCAAGCAAGCAAGTATCTTTCGAGGCTTTCTTTAAAGCTTTTCCATGTGTTGATATCTTTCAAACACGAGACTTTCAAGCTTCCTGCTTGTAAGTTTAGACCTCACTTGGTGTTCTTTCTCTTTCTGAGGAAGAACATAGCAGCTCTAGAGCCAGCCAGCTCTTGAGTTATTACGGGCAGTTTGCCGTAGAGGATTTACGTTCTTGGGAGAACTCAACACCCAACCAGTCAGAGGAGGAGGTTGAAGTGACGTGCTCGCACTCCATCCATCTGACGAGAGCTGAAGAAGGACAAGGACCGGGAGCGGTTGATCCAGTGGACTGGTAGACGAGGCATCTACCAGCTGGAGATAGATCGTAGGACTCTTTGTACCTGATTGCTCTTATAGTGAATTTCCAGTGAGTCGACTGGAGAGTGGACGTAGATCAGTTGATCGAACCACTATAAAATCCTTTTGTCTTTATCAGCTTTCTACATTTTCATACTGATTTGAAACCCAGCACTCAAGTGCTGGTGTATATCTGAAAACTGATATAACTGTGCAAACAAGGCTAAGATATTCTAAGTCTTGAGCTACCAGCTGACCAGCCAGTCGCCAGTCAGCTGAGTACTCATAGTGCCAGTTGACTTACCAGCTGACAAGGTCCCAGTCAGCTGAGTAACCAGCAGAGTGCAAGAAACGAACTAACACATTTTCCGCTGCCAAGTTATACCCTGATAAACCGGGACCAACAACCCTAATGCAAACCCTACGGTTTATACAGGATTGTACAAACCACCAAAACACGAGCCACCGCGACGGGACTGAAGGGATTCGTGAACTGAATCACGAAGTCCGTTTGCCAAGGATCGTTAATTGGAATATCAAAATAAATTGCTATGCCTATGAATGATCCTAGCATGCTCCTATATTATTATGCATAAGAAGGTTTATGCGGAATACCTGGATTGATGAACTCTAAAGAACGAGTGCACGGAGATTCCTCTTGATCCTTTCCCACGCACAAAGATTTAATTTCCTAACAGATTGAGGAAATTCATCTATGAAAATAAATCAATTATTTTCGAAAAACAAGGAGAGAGGGAGAAGCAAAATCCTCCTGATCTGATCTTCTGATCTGTATCCCAACTCAATCTGAATATCTAGTGAAGATTCCCTTCAGATTCCTTGCCCGGTTGAGAAGCAGAATTTCCTCCTCGTTCTCAGATCTAGTCAATCACCACAGCTCCCAGAACCTGGTTTGTTGTGTGCAACTTATGATCTTGTGGTGTGTTGAGATCTGAGGAACTGAGGCCTATTTATAGGAAAATACTGGACTTCTATTGGGCTTGAAAATACAAGCTCAACTATTGGGCTTGAAAATACTGGAAAATACAAGCTCAACTAGAGCCTTTCACTAGGAAAATACTGGACTTCTATTGGGCTTGAAAATACTGGAAAATACAAGCTCAACTAGAGCCTTTCACTGCAACTCAAAGTAATACACAATCTGCACATACTTTTGTACCTTCATGTAGGGTTAGGATCTCATCAAGCCATAGAGATCTAGATTCTTTTAATGTCAGATAAAAGAATCGATCTCGACTTAGGTCCTTATCAATGTGTGCCCCACACCAGCATACCAAGCCATCCAAGATATGATGCTTATTACTGCGTATGATGTAGCCTACACTGACAATTTATCCTGGAACTGTCTCAGCTGTGATAACTATTTATATCTCGCTAGGTCCAACGATCCATACGATCTTCCGTGATCTTCTACACATCGTATGATCTCCCTATCGACGAGATAAGAGGATAATTGCATTTGCGACACATGTTTGTTAATTCAGACAGGAGATGAACATACAACATTTATGATTCCCAGTATATTAACCAATCGACCTTGTACATAATATACCAATCATAATGCTTTCAGTATATAAATCCATCAATCTCCCACTTATACTCAAAGCATTATACTGGTGCTTTCTAGAATATAACGCGTCTAAACTAATCTTGCTATTACATCAAACATTCTACGTGGATAGCTTTGCCCTCAGCCCAAGGTTACATACATGCATCTCGTAGACCTTCTGAGGCAGAGCCTTTGTGAATGGATCCGCTAGATTATTTCTTGTATCAATCTTCTCTACAAGCACATCACCCCTTGCTACGATTTATCGTATAATATAGTACTTCCTTTCAATGTGTTTTGTTGCTCTGTGAGTTCGTGGTTCCTTTGAATTAGCCACAGCTCCCGAATTATCACAGTATATCGTGATTGTCTTGGGTAGCTTAGGAATCACGTCCAACTCCAGAAGGAAGTTTCGAAACCATACTGCTTCTTTCGAAGCTTCAGAAGCTGCCACATATTTTGCTTCCATGGTGGAGTCCGCAATGCACTTCTGCTTTGCACTCCTCCATGATATGGCCCCACCTCCCAATGTAAACACATAGCCAGAGGTGGACTTCTTTTCGTCTCGGTCTGCCTGGAAATCCGAATCAGTATAACCCACAGGGCACAACTCCTCACACTGATAGACGAGACAATAGTCTCTAGTCCTTTTCAGGTATTTGAGTATGTACTTTACCGCGGTCCAATGCGCCTGTCCAGGGTTAGACTGGTATCTCGCTACCAAGCCTACAGTAAAGAAGATATCTGGCCTCGTACATAGCATTGCATACATGAGGCTCCCCACGGCTGATGCATACGGCACGTTCCTCATTTCATCTTTCTCCCTTTGTGTCACCGGACACTGATCCTTGGAAAGATATATGCCATGTCTGAAGGGTAACAGACCTTTCTTGGCAGTTTGCATGCTGAAACAGGCAATCACAGTATCCACATATGATCCTTGAGACAAGGTCAGCATCCTCTTATTGCGCTCCCGCAATACTTTTACCCCTAGGATGTATCCAGCCTCCCCAAGGTCCTTCATATGAAATTTCTCGGATAACCACCCATTTATGCCCGACAATACTTCCACATTGTCGCCAAATAGGAGAATATCATCTACATAAAGTGCAAGGACACCACGCTTCCGCTGACACATAGACGGTACACGCAACTCTTGTTTGAGCATTGTGAAAATCCATAGGATTTAATCACTTCATCAAAACGCAGATTCCATGACCGTGAAGCTTGTTTAAGTCCATACAGCGACTTCCTTAGCTTCCAGACCAAATGTCCTTCGCCCTTCTGCACATAACCTTCTGGCTGTTGCATATAGATGTCCCTACCTTCTTCAAGGTACCCGTTTAGAAATGTGGTTTTGACATCCATCTGCCAGATTTCTAGGTCCTTATGTGCTGCTATGGCTAGGAGTATACGAATGGACTTAAGCATGGCTACCGGTGAGAAGGTTTCATCATAGTCTACACCTTCTTTTTGACTATAACCCTTCGCCACCAGCCTTGCTTTGAAAGCTGTAATTTCACCATTCGCTCCTTTCTTTCTTTTGTATACCCATTTGCACCCTATGGCTCGACAGTCATCTGGAAAATCAGTCTTCTGGTATACATCCATAGCCGTAATGGATTCTATTTCCGAATCCATGGCGATCAGCCATTTGTCTGCATCTTTATCAGATACCGCTTCGTCATATGTCCAGGGATCAATATCATCCAGTCCGTTTTCCGGGATCAAGTCTGAAGACTCTCATACGAACATATACCTTTCGGATTGGTGGATAACCCTCCCACTGCGACGAGGCATCTGAACCGTGTCAGTAGTTGGCACAGTACGCGTTGGTCCCATACCTTGCATTAGTGGCAGTGTTGGTATAGCCTCACCTGTTGTAGGTGGATTTACCATTACACTGGGCTTTCCTGATGGAATTGCTTCCTTGTCCTCAAGCTCGTGGAGGACAATTTCACTCTTGGATCTGTGGTTTCTTACATATTCGTCCTCCAAGAATCTCGCGTTGGTACTGACAACGACTTTCTGATTCTCAGGACAATAGAAATAACCACCTTTTGTTTGCCTGGGATATCCTACAAACAGAATCAGCTTACGCCTATACCAGAGTTCTAGAGGTGTTTTAAGAACTGATTTAGAAGGTACCAGGTTAAGCAAATAGGCGGTTGTCTCTAAGGCATATCCCCAAAACGAAATCGGCAAGCTTGCATAACTCATCATCGACCTGACCATTTCCAAGAGAGTTCTATTTCTTCTTTCCGCTACACCATTTTGTTGAGGGGTTCCTGGTGCAGTCCACTGGGATGTAATCCTGTTATCTGACAAGTACTGCAAGAACTCGTTACTGAGGTATTCTCCACCACGATCTGATCGTAGTGTCTTGATAGTCTTACCTAGCTTCTTTTATACCTCAGTCCTAAACTCTTTGAATTTCTCAAAGCATTCAGACTTATGGCGAAGCAAATAGACATATCCGAATCTTGAGTAATCGTCAATGAATGTGGCGAAGTACTCATAACCTCCACGAGCTTGCGTGGACATTGGTCCACATAAGTCAGAGTGGATCAATTCCAACACATTCTCTGCTCGAGACTGACTTGCTTTGAAATGCCTGGTCGTCATCTTTTCCTCTATACAGGATTCACAGATTTGATGCGGTACCATTTGAAAAGAATCCAAGAGCTCATCGCATGCTAATCTTTTAATCCTCTTTAGATTGATGTGACCTAGTCTCAAGTGCCAGAGATATGTTTGATACTCATCGGAAAAAAACTTTATCTTTAAATGATTATTATTATTGGATGAGTTTGCAACATTCACGGAAGATTTATACATACAATCAATGATATAGAGAGAGTCAATCAGTTTGCCATGACAGATAACACCGTTATTACCAATGATAGAAACTCCACTATAAAAAATAACTGAATATCCATCACAAAATAACTTGGAAACTGAAATTATATTCTGCCGAAAAACCGGCACATATAAAACATCTCTCAAAATCAAAACATTGTTTTCAAAGCATAAAGTAAAATCTCCAATGGCTACTGCTGAGACTCGCTCTTCGCTGCCCATTGAGATGGTAATCTCGTCATGCTTCAGCTGCCTTGTCGGCCTGAACCTGCAAAGTATAACAAACATGGTCAGTAGCTCCAGTATCCACTACCCAAGAATGGGTAGAAACCGATGCTAAACATGTTTCCGTTATAAATGCACATGACGCACCTTGTCCAGTCTTCCTGACTTGACAATCTTTCTTCCAGTGACCAGCCTTGCCACACCTGAAACACTTGTCCCTTTTAGCAGGCACGCCTGGTGTCCTTCTTGACTTTCTACCAGAAGTTGTACCTTTGGCTTTCTTCTTAAACATTCCTTTGCGCCTCTTGCCAACCAGTGCAACAGGACGATTGCTAGAAGTAGCCAAAGCAACTTTTTCTGGTTGCATTACTGATTCCGCTGCCATCAAGTCATTGAGCAGCTCGTTAAGAGTGTACTCTTTCTTGTTCATGACAGCATTCAGTCTAAAGTTCTCATAGGACTTTGGCAGAGAGTTGAGGATGATATCAACCTGCTCTTCCGCATCGTTACCACCTCCGTGCAGCGTGAGCTCATCCATGAGGTGAGTCATGCCGACCACGTGCTCTCTGACCGAGCTACCTTCTGCCATTTTCTTTCCCACGATTTCCCTCATGAGATTGAATCTGACTGCTCGGTCTAATTCACCATAGGTCGTTGTGAGGCTGTCATTATGTCACTAGCATTATCATATGAATGATGCTGCTGTGCAAGTACCTTGGACGTAGTAGTCATCATATAGCATTTCACTATATTGTTTGACTTGAGCCACTTATTATAGTAGCTCCTTTCCTCATCAGTTGATGCATTAGTGGGAGCAGCCAGACAAGGCTTATCAAGGACAAATTTGTGTTCCTCTGTGACAAGGATGTAATCCAAGTTGCGTTTCCATTCTTGGAAATTTGGACCGGTTAATTGGTTTTGTGCTAAGATATTGATTACATTCGGTAAAGACATGTCTGAAAACAATAAATTAAAACATAGTCGCAAACTATTGAAACAATTAAATATTGAAACCTTATGATAAAGCAATATTAATGTTTCCTCCAATTTGCCTAAGTATTATTATTGCAAGCCACACAAGTGGACGTTTACAACAAAACACTTAACCAGACTGCATCTTTCAATTCCAGTCCTTTAATTCCAATCCATGCCCGGGTTCCTTAGACAAATGGAATTAATAATTGGAGACTAACTTAAGACCATATTATCCTACTGAGCAGGGACATCACAAATAAGTTATACTCTGGATAACATCTAAGCTAGCTTACCACCAAAGCCAACCCTCCCATATAAGGATCTATTAGAACACACCCGATCCCTATAATAAGGCTGTCTCATTTAATTCAATCCCTAGAGAACTTATGAAAATTCAATGTGCAAGCTACACATGTAGATGTTTACGCATGAACTCCCACTTCTCACATGAAATAAATGTTTGTTTTAAGAAATCCTATCTATTAGAGCTTATGAATAATAAATTAAGTAAGCTACACATGTAGACGTTTACCTAATAAATTATTCACTTCCAATAAAGGATCGCTTTGTGGAGGTCTTACTAAATTATGAGCTTAGTAATTTTAGTTCATAAGGTTCAATTGCACAGATTATTTCATGTAGCCATAATTATAACATTGCTAAAATTCTATCATGCATGGCATGAACCCCGAATTTATAGTTATAATTAATTACACAAAACAAATCACATAGCATGCTTTAAAGTTGTAAATAAAAGCAGTAATCGTGCTCCTATTATCTACAACATGCTTATATGTTGCGCAATTAAATTAAACACGTATATCATGCTAAGACAGATAATAAAGCAAATAAAAAATGTCCTCGTGGCCCCATGATACGAAATAAAATTAATTCTAACTATTACAAATTGAAATTAATAATACAGATCTTCGACTGGGCTCCCACTACTTGGACTGAGATCTGAATTTATTTTCTGAATCTGGGCCTCCATAATTTGATTTATCAGAAAATTGGACAACTGGGCCAGTTAACTAAATCGCGGGCCTAGGCACACATTGCAAGCCCAATAGCCCGCGAGAACTTAGCCCGACGAGCCACCACCGGTGAACCACCGCTGCCGTGAAGGCTCCCGACATGCACAACAGCCATGCACGTACGTGCATGGTTGTAGCCCGCGATGTCACCTCCTCCGGCCGTTGCCCGTTTTGCATGCTGCCGCCCCGGCTTGCCCCGACCATCGCCCGAACTACCGTTCACCTTTCTTCTCCTCCATCGGCCTCCGTGACTCATCTGAATTGCACAAGAACGGAATCGGAAGCTTGCACGAACCATGAAAAAACCCTAGGGTTTTTTTGCACCCGACTCGCGCGCCCAGCCCGTCGTCGTCCCAGCCCGCGTCACCGGTCCCGAGCCACCGCTGCACCACCACCTGCTCTGCCTGCCGACATCGACCGAGGGGGGGAGACGCGCCGCCGGTGCGCGCAGGTCTTCTGCGCGCGCGCGCGAAACCTAGGGTTCTGCCGCGTCGCGCGCGCGCCCGTGCACCCCGGCCACGCGCCACCGTCCCGGCCGCCTTCCCTCGCACCGTCGACCTCGCCCAGAGCCGCCGCACCCCGGCCATGGGCCGCGCAGCCGTCGCCAGCATGTGCGCGCGGCTGCGCTGCCGCCGTGCCCCGCCGTGCCTAACAACCGTGCATGGCCATGCTGCCGTGCCGGCGCCTTCATGCGTCATGCGGCCTTTCGTTCTTCGTGTTCTTCGCGTTCTTCGTTCTTCGTTTTACAGATTTAATTTTTGAAATAAAAGATTGCATGGAATAATCCTAATTACATTCTAAGATCTAAATCTAACCACGGATTTATCTCGTGGGTGAATAACGAATTCATATAAAAGGGCGGATTAACCCGAGAACCACGAGGACGAAAAGAACATAGAATTCAATCCAAAACCATCCATAGCATGCATTCAATAATAATAATCATGTAATTCAAAGGCAATATTATTTTTCCGATAGAGCCAATTAATTCAACCTGGCTCTGATACCAATTGAATGGATTCGTGAACTGAATCACGAAGTCCATTTGCCGAGGATCGTTAATTGGAATATCAAAATAAATTGATATACCTATGAATGATCCTAGCATGCTCCTATATTATTATGCATAAGAAGGTTTATGCAGAATACCTGGATTGATGAACTCTGAAGAACGAGTGTGCGGAGATTCCTCTTGATCCATTCCCACGCAAAAAGATTTAATTTCCTAACAGATTGAGGAAATTAATCTATAAAAATAAATCAATTATTTTCGAAAAACAAGGAGAGAGGGAGAAGAAAAATCCTCCTGATCTGATCTTCTGATCTGTATCCCAACTCAATCTGAATATCTGGTGAAGATTCCCTTCAGATTCCTTGCCCGGTTGAGAAGCAGAATTTCTTCCTCGTTCTCAGATCTAGTCGATCACCACAGCTCCCAAAATCTGGTTTGCTGTGTGCAACTTATGATCTTGTGGTGTGTTGAGATCTGAGGAACTGAGGCCTATTTATAGGAAAATACTGGACTTCTATTGGGCTTGAGTTTCATGGGCCAGACCAGGGACCAGAATGCAAATAGCAAATAAGGCCTATCAATTAATTAATTTCCATATTCAACCCAGAATATAATTAATTAATTAATATTGATTCATTCCACCAGAGAATCAATACTGTCCTACCTATTTGCTACCACGTTTTGAGGTACGGGTTGCATGGGCTCGGTATATCCCCACATTTAAGGTTACAGACATTCGTTAATTAATTTAAGCTCTGACAAGCTATTTAATTAATTAACATCTTATATTCCTGAATCAATCCACTCAAACCTTTTAACTTATGCTTGAACTTAATCAGCCTGCAGGACTTAACATAACGAACCTTTTGAGCTGTTCAGGGAATGTCACCATCCTATACAAGCTCAACTAGAGCCTTTCACTGCAACTCAAAGTAATACACAATCTGCACATACTTCTGTACCTTCATGTAGGCTTAGGATCTCGTCAAGCCATAGAGATCTAGATTCTTTTAATGTCAGATAAAAGAATCGATCTCGACTTAGGTCCTTATCAATGTGTGCCCCACACCAGCATACCAAGCCATCCAAGATAAGATGCTTATTACTGCGTATGCTGCAGCCTACACCGATAGTTTATCCTGGAACTGTCTCAGCTATGATAACTATTATATCTCGCTAGGTTAAACGATCCATACGATCTTCCGTGATCTTCTACACACTGTATGATCTCCCTATCGACGAGATAAGAGGACAATTTCGTTTGCAACACATGTTTGTTAATTCAGATAGGAGATGAACATACAATATTTATGATTCCCAGTATATTAACCAACCGACCTTGTACATAATATACCAATCATAATGCATTCAGTGTAGAAATCCATCAGGGACAGCAGCCGCTGACGATGACTCACGCCACCGCACGCCTGCGCGCGTGCGCACGCCCCACGCCGCCAGTCGTGCGCTGCCCGCCACCGTCCGCGTGCGGCCGCCGTGTGCCGCCGCCCAGTTCGTCGGCCTCCGTCTTTGTTCTTCATTCTCGACCCGTCCGATTATAGATTTGAAATTACAAAAATACAGAATAATCTATTCTATTTTAATTTCTCAAATCTACACTAATTACGGATTTTCTCATGATTTTATAAAATCAGTTCAGCCCTACACGAATAAACCACCGCGGGCTGAATCATACGGGTTGCCACGAGGAACAAAAACCATCCACAATACAAAATAAAATTCATACAAGCATATTTGAATTAATTGTGCACAATAGAGCCATAAATCAGAAACCTGGCTCTGATACCAATTGTAGGGATTTCTAGTGAACCGAATCACAAAATCCAACTGAACCGGATCGATTTATGGATATTGTTCACAATCAAAATTCGTAATAAAACCTAGCATGCTCCTATGAATTTAATTCCAATCGTGGATTGAGATATTACCGTAATTCTGTAGAGTCTGATCCCATCTTTCGCGTTTGAATATCCAACTTTCAGTTCAACCACGCGATTTGATTAATCCGTTCTCCAGATTAGATCTTCAGGGTTGTGTCCCAATGCTGTTCAGATCTGCTACGCAATTTGATTAATCTGTTCTCCAGATTAGATCTTCAGGGTTGTGTCCCAATGCTGTTCAGATCTGCTACTGGTGAGGATTCCACAGATCTGTGTTGTAGGCCGGAGCAGAAAAATCTTCCTTCTCCCCTCTACAGGCGCCGCCCACTGCTCTCTCTCTCCCTAGGGTTTCAAACTGATTTGAATAATATTAAGTTGCTTAGGGTTTCCAGAGAGAGTGATCTATTTATAGACCCAAGGTTTAATCCCTAAAGGGCTACTGGGCCTTTTTTCAGCATGTTTATTTGGGCCAGACCTGGGACCTAATGCAAATAATAAAGTGGGCCTATAAATTAATTAATTCCCATGTCCAGAACCCAGGACACAATTAATTAATTAATATTAATTCTTTTTCACCACAGGATTAATACTGACCTACCCCTTTATTACCACGTTATGAGAACGGGCTGCATTAATTTAGAATCCCCATATTTAAGGTTACCGAACATTCATTAATTAATCGGAGCCTCTGACAAGCTCTAACTACAATTAATTAATATCTTATAATTCCTGAGTAGTACCACTCAATCCTTATCACTCGTGCCTGAACTTAATCAGCCTGCAGGACTTTGGCACGATGAATTTATTGAGCTCCTCAGGGAATGTCCCCATCCTATTACTCGGATATGGTTAACTAAACCCAGTCTCAAGCGGTACTACATGAACTGATGTTACCCAAGATGCGGATATACGAGCACGTTACTCAGTCTCTCCACCATGGCAAGTCAAAGCAACAGTCAACCTGTGCAAACCCCTGAACCTTCGTTAGGGTTTGGACTCAATCAATATCGAGATCTTGTATTCGCTGATGTCAGACAGTTGAATACATCTCACTGCGGTCCATCAATACGCCACCCCTGCGTACCAGCATGTCAAGTAACCAAGACAAACTACTTATTCTGACAATGCCGCAGCCATCCGGATATACGTATCCTCATACGCTGTCTCGGTTGTGATTAGGTTTATGTCTCACTAGGTCAAGTGATCATACTGTCTTCTGTGATCTACAACACGCCGTATGATCGTCCCTATCGGTGAGACAAGAGGATACCATTGTTACATACATGTAATATTTTTTGACAGATAGGAGAAATAAATCATCATATACTCATTATAATAAATGCTTTCAGTATACAAAACCCATCAGAGATGACCTAGTTGATTCATTCATAAAGTGTTTGCCACAGAAAGCTTACGAAAGACATATTCGTGGGCTAGAACTGAGGTGGATGCTTACCACTGATAGTGGTTAATGTAATAGCTAGGCTAGATAGATAGTGTAGACTCTAGACAGCGGATTGTAATGCTTTGAGTATAAGTGGGAGATTGTATATTGAAAACATTTATTATAGTGTGTATACATTCAACTTTTTCTCCTATCTGTAAACAAACTTACATGTGAGAATAATGGTATCCTCTTATCACGTCGATTGGGAGATCATACGGCGTGTTGTAGATTGCAGAAGACCGTATGGATCACTTGACCTAGTGAGATATAAATATAACTATCACAACCGAGACAATGTTGAGGATAAGTCTGTCGGTGTAAGCTGCATCATAGTCGGATAGAAGTGATTTATCTTGATCACTTGAAATGCTGGTACGTGTGGTTGCATATTAATTGGACCACAGTGAGATCTATTCATCTTTCTGACTTCAGAGAATACAAGATCTCGTATCTTGATTAAGTCTAAACCCTAATGAAGATTTGGGAGTATGCACGGGTTGAGTGTTGTTTTGACTTGCCATGGTGGAGAGTGTGAGTAACATGCTCGTACACCCGTATCTTGGGTGACAACAGCTCGTGTAGAACGTTCTGACGACTGAAGTTAGATTACCATATCCAAGTAATAGGATGAGGACATTCCCTGAGAAGCTCAATAAGGTTCATCGAGCTAAAGTCCTCCAGACTGATTAAGTTCAAGAACGAGTAATAATGTTTAAGTGGTACTGCTTAGGAAAATAAGAAATTAATTAATTGTATGAAGCATGTCAGAAGCTTCAATTAATTAATGAATGTCCAGTAACCTTAAATATGAGGATTTTTCAAGTTAATGCAGTTTGTTCTCATAACGTGGTAATAAAGGGTTAGGTCAGTATTAATTATGTGGTGAAAAAGAATTAATATTAATTAATTAATTGTGTCCTAGGTTGTGGACATGAGAATTAATTAATTCATAAGCCCACTATATTATTTTCATTAGGTTTCAAGTCTGGCCCAATTTAATTGCTGAAGAGGAGCCCATTAGGGTTTAACCTTAATATTATTTTCATTAGGTTTCAAGTCTGGCGCAACAATTGAAACTCTAGAGTGAGAGAGAGAGAGAGGGGTGACGCCTACCTGCAGTGGGAGAGAAGAAAATTTGACTTCGTCTCGTGCAGTACAATGTTGTGGAATCCTCACTAATAGCAAGATTGAATGCAAAAGGATACAGCTCTGAATGCCTATGCTGGAGAACATCTGATTATTCTAATCCCTTATTTTTTCAATTAAATCTAGAATTAATATTGCAAAGTATTAATTTCTTCTTCCGCGGATTTAATTGATATGAATGGTGGAATTGGATTTGGATTCAATGCGAACGAGATTCAGATATGCAATTAAAAAGGGTAATCCTAAATCCCTTGCATTAAATTTATAAAAGCATACTAGGATTTAATTATCGAATGGTAATTATTTTGACATCCATGAACGATCCAGGTTTATTTGGATCTTGAGATTCAATTCATGACAACAAAAATCCCTACAGGTCGATGGGGATGTTGGTCTGCCTGCGGTACGATTAGGTTAAGTCTAAATGAAAGGTAATGACGGTGGAAACGAGTTCTCAACAAATCAAAATAAAGATTTGTATGGGCATTAACCAAGGCACTTGTAAAGTTTTGGTCGTAATGGTCTAGGAATATTCTCAGAGGAAAGTCATCGGGGTTGGAGGAAGAAGTCGAAGATCCCAGGGAATATGAAGTTGAAGGGTTCTCGTGGTTAGCCATACGAGAAAGTAGGTGAAAAATCTTCTTGAAGGAAACTGGAACTTACCGGGACACCGATCTTGCAGATGAAGGAGGGAGCGATGGCCGGCAAGATTATCTGTTAGGTATTACTGTTGTAATCCCACCTTAATTTGATATTTTGATGTGTCAAAACTATATACCAAAGTCTAGGCTTTAGAGTATTACCTCATATAATCCTTGTATAGGATAATCGAGTTGTAATAATCTAGGAAGAAGGATATCATCAAAACTGTTCCACAGTTTTGGAGAAGACAACATTCTGACGAGATAACTGTCAAGAAAACAAGACGAAGACAAGTAGAGCAGATCAAAGTCATTAGAACTGCACAGACAGTTTCTCCTGCCAAAGTCTGGATACACAAGAAAACTATTGAGGGGCGCTCACAGTTTCAAGTCAAGACAGTTTTATGTTCAAGAATGCATACGAGGCTAGTGTCGAGCAGTCGCAGAAGATTCTTGAGGAAGTCAACAATATAAGACAGACATACTCAGTTGCGACTGGTGTACAACGTTGTTTGAACGTCTGACACATCAAGTACAAGCTGCTCTGAAAAGCAGGCCGATGTAGCAGAGATATCAGAGATAAAAGCGACCTTTTACAGAGAAGAATGGACTGTGATTGGACATTCATCTCTATGTCTCTACCAGCTATTTTTTAGGTCTCCACCTATAAATAGCAGGAAATACAGAGACATAAAAACCTTTGCCAATTTCAAGTGCCAAACCTCTGAACTATCTCGCACATTTGAATCTCCGACACACAAGCCTCTCCACAGAAGTTAAAGCTCAAGGCATTAATCACTTTCAACAGAGAAGGCATTTATTGTGGTTCATTTATTGAACACGAAGCATTCATTGCTTATAGAATCTTTGGAGATTCACCGTGTTACCCTGGGTACACGAGGATTAAGTCAGCTGACTTAATCTACATCATTGGTGTTCTTATTCTCTGAAAAAGAACGTAGCAGCCTGCTCTTTCAAAGGGAGAGTAGGTTATTACGGAAAACTGCCGAACTATGAAAATTCTAGGAAGAACTCAACCATCCAACCTACCGAAGGAGGAAAATGGAGTTTTGTCCTCAGTCCAACTTCGAGCCGGTCCACAGAGAAGACGCAGAGCCTTCAACGGATTGAAGAAGGAGTGAAGTACAACTGCCTGGGCGAGTGATCCTTTGTGCTGTGGACGGAGGTTTCTACAACAACTGGCTATAGATCGTGAGGAGTGTATTTTCATTGCTTAGTGAATTACCAGATAAGATATCCGAAGAGTGGACGTAGGACTTAAGGCTCCGAACCACTATAAATATCCTGTGTCGTTTACAGTTTTACTTACTTACGCACTTTACGGTTTTCTAGCATATCTTCAAACCTTCAACACTTGTCTCGCAAGTGTTGAAGAGCATAAACTATTAACTGCACAAAACTGCAAAACTGTTATATTAATCTACTGGCTAACTTGAACTGGCTCTTTAAAACTGCTAAGTAAAAACTGTGTCGTTAGTTAGCTGAATTGTCTAAGTTAGAGTGTGATTTATCTGATTTAATACTTCTGTTGCATATCATATGTACTCTGATCTAGGACCAACATTTTCCAAGAAAACTTAATTTTCCAGTATTAAGTTCTCTAAAAGAAATTAGTGCGAGTGAGTGTTTTCAATTATTAGTAAGGGAGATATGTACAAGGAACACATCGGTAATCACGCAGCTTTTCAAGCACACACCAATTGAAGTAAAATCTAATGCATGGCATTGCAATAAATGCGATGGAATTCAAAAGGCCCGCTCAACGATCGATTGATCCGAGTGGTGCACTCAGAAGCGTAAGGAATACGACCACAAAAAGCTGATAGAGCTTATCTCGAACCGCCCAACTTTAGCTTTTTATATGCAAAAGGGGACTGCCTTTAACTAAATTGTCTCAACATGCTAGCACATTCGGGGATCAAAATCCCGGTAGTACATGCTCAGCTCTGAGTGGCACTATTGCGAGGGTTATCCTTATAAAGATTCAACATTAAACTAGACAATCATGCGAATTAATCTCGGCACGGTGCTTTCACTCCCTGCCAGATGTTATGGTCTGGATCCATTGGATCCTACCAAATATGCCCATGTGCAGTACGAAATTGGCTCTTCGCCAAAAAATTCAGGGTCGCAACCTGAAATCTTTCTTGGGAACATTCTCGAAACATATCGCTCAGAACCCCACCTCGTCAAACACATCTGCTACTTCGAGGCATCTATCGACTTATGCGAGAAAGGGTGGCAGTCGCGCCTTTCTCTTTTATGTCGGGGGCTGGTTAGAGAGGGGAAGAAGAATCCACCACACTAGCTCCCAAAAGTGATACGATGGTAACACAATGAAATCTACTATCATAAATATGAATTAATAATATGATACAATTGCAAGCAAAACGAAAATTCTCGCATAGGTCGGCAGAATACTCAGCTTCATTAAAATAAATAAAATTTGAACGAAGTTGGAGAGCTGTTGTTCAGCCCATGAAATGATAAATCATATCTTGCCTATTTGCAAATAAATAGCATCATTAAGATCAAATAAAGCCAAAAGCGATTCGATAACAAGCAGTCCAAAAAATGATTAACCCGTTGAGATTTGTCTTTCGACTCGGAAAGCGATAGAACCATTTGAACTATCAGCAAATCCAATAGAAGAGTCAATTCGCATAGATCACGATTCGACATTAAAAAGAGTCAAATCCGAAGGGATTGAAGAAGCCTGCCTTTAATGTAAAGTTTCCTGCTTATAAATAATGGAAAAACTATTTTAGCAAAGGTTAAGAAACATGTTGGTCCCCGATCAGAGTGTTTGTATATGCAGCGGAAGTTTTAATAAATGTCTTGCACTTATCTTACTTGGGTCACGACTTAGCAAGTGTTTATCAAATGTGTTTAAGCTCGAGTATTAGTTAGATTTATTGAAGATTATACTTCAACACTTGATGTGTTGAGTTTCAAAGCAAACAATATGCAACGTAACGAAATAAAAACAGTAAAAGAACACGGGGTTTATAGTGGTTCGAACAATTGTTCAACGTCCACTCTTCAGTCCTCCTGACTGAAAATTCACTATAGATTGATTACAAGGTCAGACTTGATCTCTAATGTTGAGCAGCTCATCCGTATGGTCAGCGCCCACCTTCAAGCACCTCGGTCTTCAATCTTTACCTTTGACACTCCTTAGAGTGAGGACAAACCTTCCTTCTCCTCGGAGTTGACCTTTAGGGAGTTTTATAGTTCTTCCAAGAACCTTTTCGTGTTTTGGCAGTAGCCCGTGATAATCACGCTTGCAGAGCAAGATGAATGCTAGATTCTTTCTAGTATAGAAAGAATCCCAATGATAACCTAAGAAGAAACTTCAAAGGTCTCAAGCTTCATGTATGAAATCTTATGTAAAGCTTCAATCAAGTACAAACTCGGATGCGAGTTTGCGTATGTATTGAGAGTGTTAAGATCTATTTTGTTTTCTCTATTGTAGAATTTTCACGAACCTCTAAATCTCTCTTTGATGACACCTATTTATAGGTGAAGATTCAAACTACTGCTTGAATCTTATCCGTTAAGGTCAGAGTGTTTGCTTGCCAATCTCCATTCTTCGTTTTCTGCGAAGCGCAAAGACTCTTCAGATCTCCCTTCTCTCTGATTGGCGATCTCCATATTTTAGCCGTCTTTGTGAGAACGGATCTTTCAGTTTAAATCTGGAAACCTTCCTTGTGTCTGTTAATTATCATTCACTCTGATTCGTTGGGTTTCCTTGTGATTTGGATCCTTCTGATTCATGGCTTCGTATTGTGTGATGATTGCTATTGTGTGTTTGCTGGCAGTTGGAAGTCTGGTGATATCTCAGCAATCTTGCTGAGATTTCAGCAACATGTTTGCTTCAACCCTTCAGCATTGTTTTAAGCGTATCCAGCATTCTTCAGAGTTTGCTAGTTTTTTACTAGCGTCTTCAGCAATCTTCAATTATGTTGATTCTTTTAGCATTCTTCGATCTTCGAATGTGCTGATTCTTTCAGCATTCTTCGATCTTCTATTCTAGTTCTATTATAACTCGATAAATCTTATACAAGACTTTTACAATTCGACTCGATACTAAGTTGCTAGAAACTAGATTGACTTGATCTTTGATGCACCAAAACTAATATACATACAATTAAGACCAAAAGGTTATAATATTTCTAACAATATTCCTAACAAAACATTTATCCAAAAAGTTCATTAAAAAGATACAAACAAAATTCTCGAGTATTATTCCTTTACACAATAAATTCACCCTCAACAATAAATATGAAATATATTAGTTTAGGCTGAAGAAAACGGCGGTAACAATTTCATTGAACTCGAAAAACTTACAATGAGACGCTGCTACATATATACACACATACTACTAGGTTACATGCAAACCCTAAACTAGGAAAAATATATATCTGAATATATGCTAAATATATCTAATTATATACACAAATCTTTTATTATATATCTTCTGTGATTCAGCAAATCTTGTAGAATCTCAACAACCCCCCTCAAGTTGGCGAGTGGAGGTCTCGAACTCCCAACTTGACGGACAAGTACCGTAGTTGATCAGCACCGAGCGACTTAGTGAGGATATCCGCTATCTGCTCTGAAGTGCTTGTTTCACTTGGTTCGATCTCTCTCGACTCAACTCGTTCTCGCACGAAGTAGCAATCCATCTCAATGTGCTTAGTTCGTTCGTGATAGACCGGGTTCTTGGCTATTTGTCGAGCCGCTTGATTATCACAGTAAAGGCGAGTTGGTTGTCGTTGCTCAGTCCCCAACTCCTTAAATAGCCATCTAAGCCAAATCACCTCACTAATAGTGGCCGCCATTGCCCGATATTCAGCTTCTGCCGTCGATCGCGACACCACTCATTGCTTCTTTGTTTGCCATGACACAGGAGCTTCTCCAAACTTGATTATATAACTGCTGCGTGATCGACGTGTCATATGACACCCTCCCCAATCAGAATCGCAATACGCACTCAACTCCTTATCATCTGTGGCTGGTAGGAAGATACCTTGGCCGACTGTGCCCTTAATGTATCGCACTATGCGAAGGGCAGCTTCATGATGCGTTTGTCTGGGTTTAGACAAAAATTGGCTGAGAATACTAACAGCATATTGAATGTCGGGCCTCGTGACAGTGAGATAGAGTAAGCGTCCGATCAAGCGCATGTACCGCTGCTCATCGACCTCTGCAGTGCTATCCTCCACTTCCAGATGTACATTTTGTTCCATGGGTATTCTACTTGGTTTGCAGCCTTCCATCCCGATATCTTTTAGTATGTCCAAGGCATACTTTCTCTGTGACAGCACCATACCTTCCTTAGATCGAGCCGCTTTGATCCCCAAAAAATACTTCAATGGCCCCAAGTCTTTTATACTAAACTTCTCGTCCAAAAGTTCCTTAACGCTGCGGATTTTGTCACCATTATTTTCGGCCAACAACACATCATCCACGTATATCAAGGCTGCCACAAAGGTGTTTCTTTCCCTGAATATGAACAACGAATGATCGGCATGTGACTGCTTGAAACCGATGTCAATGAGGGCAGTGGTAAACTTGTTGTACCAATTTCTCGACGCTTGTCGTAGACCGTAAAGAGACTTGCGAAGCTTGCAAACTTGTGCCTCTGTACCTTGTCTGTAACCTAGCGGCACCTTCATGTACACGTCTTCGTCCAAATCACCATGCAGAAAGGCGTTGTTTACGTCGAGTTGGTGTATAATCCAGTTCCTTTTCATACCAACTGCTAGGAGGCTACCTAATGTGACCAACTTGGCGACGGGCGCAAAGGTTTCGTGAAAGTCGACTCCCGGCACTTGTGTGAATCCTTTCGCCACCAAGCGCGCTTTGTATCGCTCCACCTCACCCGTCGGCTTATACTTCACTTTGTATACCCATTTCGAATCAATCGCTTTCTTCCCATGTGGCAAAGGAACCAATTCCCACGTTCTATTTAATTCCAGTGCCTCTATCTCTCTTTGCATCGCCTCTCTCCATTCTGGGTATTTCGTGGCCTGTGAGAATGACTTCGGTTCGACTTGCGCATCAACGGAAGCAAGGTAACACTTGTGTGAGGATGAAAATATATCATAAGAGACACAATTGGTTAAAGGGTGTACCGTAGAAGGAGCCAAGTCGGAGGCGGGACGTGAGTGGTCTATGGAGTGCGGTAGTTCGACTTCGTATTCTTGAAGGTGAGCAGGTGGTCATCGGACCCTGCCGCTATGCTGCATGTCAGATGTAGAAGCCGTATTGTCGATGCCTTCCTCAATGCTATTCCTAGTACCATTAATTTCTTCACCTTGTTGCTCCACTTCCTCGTAAACCACTTCATCGACTGTGTTTTGTGAGCTCCTCCCAACGCCACCATTATCACTCACCTCATAAGGAAATACATTCACCATGAACCTCACATCTCTAGTGGTATACATCGATCGGCTTTCGAGATCGAAGACTTTGTAACCCTTTTGTCCATAAGGGTACCCAACAAATACACACTTCCTTCCCCTTGTTGCGAACTTGTCATTGGTTTTACTTGTATCTTTGGCAAACACCAGACACCCGCTCAACTGGTTGTAATCGGGTGGCCTCCGCAACAGTATTTCATGCGGTGTACATCCCTTCAACACTTTGGATGGCAGCCTATTGATGATATAAACTGCAGTTAGCACACATTCGCCCCAAAAGCTGATCGGCAAGTTGGCTTGGAATCGTAAAGCCCGGGCAACTTCAAGTATGTGCCTATGCTTGCGCTCGACAACCCCATTTTGTTGAGGTGTGTAAGGGAAAGAAGTCTCAAGCATAACTCCACGTTCTCCTTAATATTGTAGCATCTCATGTGATTGAAACTCCCCCATTGTCCGATCGTATGCATTTGACAGTTCGGCCATATTGAGTTTTAACCATGTTGCAAAAGAATTTAAGGAATTTGTCAGCCTCAGACTTGAATTTCATGAGATAAATTCAAACTCCTCTACTAAAGTAATCCACAATCATGAGAAAATAACGAACTCCAGTAAACGAAGGGGTCTTGTAACTGCCCCAAATGTCACAATGCAGTAACTCAAAACAGTCATTGGTTCGAATTGAACTAGAACGAAAAGGAAGCCTAGTCTGTTTAGCTTTCATACAAATGTCACATACATCGTGTGTCACTCCTGATAGCCCTTGTATCTTGATCCGGGACGAATGTTCGAGCCTCCGATGCCATGTATTATTGTCAACAACCACTGAAAAAGCTTGAAACACACCGCCTACCGGCTCCATAAGATACAGACCATCACGTTGTTTACCCGCTCCAATTTGGCTCTTCGAGGTGCAATCCTGTATAACACAACAATCCGATAGAAAGGTTAGAGTGCATTTAAGATCATTGGTCAATCGGCTCCCTGAAATAAGATTGCATTGGAAGCTTGGAACAAAAAGCACTCGATGCAAAACAATGTCGTTTGCAAGTTTAACCCTGCCGACCCCAGCCACCGGGGCCTTTTTGCCGTTGGGAATCTTGACCGGTGCTCCCTTGTTATTGACGGCGAGTGCTTCAAACTTGCTCCTTTCACAACATATTTGTTCCGTGGCACCTGTATCAATTACCCACGGCATGTGTGAAGCCATGTTACCTGCCATGTTGACGACTGGATCGACTGTAGAGCCACTGCCACTGCCACTGCCATGTCCAAAGAATTCTTTCAGTTGAGTGAGTTGCCCTGTGGTGAATCCCTGCACGGCTGGCACTTCAGTCGAGGGAGCGGCATGAACAAGCGCTGCTCTATGAACGGTAGGCTTTCTAATTAGCTTTCTCCACGGCTTTCCAACCCTCCGATTTTCTGGGTATCCAACAATTTCGTAGCAATTCTCGATGGTGTGCCACAACTTACCACAATTGCCGCATTGTGGTGGCGTCTTATCTTTGTTACCCTCGCGTCTCGAATGATTTCCCTCTGACCTTTGAACTTGAAAAGCTGCACCAACCACCGCAGGGTTCCTCGACGTTGTGATCATCCTCTATCTCTCATCTTCGGCCACAAGATGATAGGCTGCTCCAAGACTCGGCAAGGGTTTCATACTCAACACTTGACTGCGTATGGTGTTGAAGGTGTCTTCGAGTCCAATCAAGAACTCATATAGGCGTTCTCTCTCAACCTTTTCTGCGAATAATTTGGGCATGACGCATGTACATTTGCCGCAAGAACACCTCGGCATCGACGAGGCTGCATCAAGATCATCCCACAGTCCCTTCATCTTAGTATAATAGGCAGAGACTAACATCTTTTCTTGTCGGGTCATTGAGAGGTTCCTCTTTAATTCATAAGCCTTTGGAGCACTCTCTTTTCCAAATCTCTCTTCCAAATCCTTCCAGATTTCTTGAGTCGTCTTTGTGTGTTTGACGCTATTTCTGATGTTTCTATCCATGGCTACGACTAGCCAACCTTTAACCATCGCATTGCAACGTTTCCATAGTAGTGAATCTCCAGATTTTTCATCCGGCATCGGCAAAGATCCATCCACGAAACTGAACTTGTTTTTCGCGAGCAAGCAATTGCTCATCTCTTCCAACCAATCTCCATAGTTCCCATCATTCAGCAAATTCGTGACATAAACGTGACTGGGATTGTCGGAGGGCCCTATGTAATAGGGTGACATAAGGTCATTAACGACTCCCATCTTGTCGCCGGTTGCCATGAGAACGATAAAGGTTGGAATAGATTAGATGGAGTATGTGCGGAAGCTGTATTTAGATCGACCGCTCTGGTACCATGAAGATCCCCACTTCTCCCTACAAAACTGGCTTGTAAGGAGAGGAGACCTCCACCATTATATAGTGGTATACTCACAGGTCCATGGCCGATGTAGGATATTCAACACACCCCCTCACGCACAACGTGGAGCTTCACGGGGATCCCATCATCGGGATAAGTCAGGTCCCATCATCGGGATACATCAAGTCCCATTATCGGGATAAATCGGTCCCATCATCGAGATACATCAAGTCCTATCATAGGACAAATTAGGTCCCACATCGAACCGAACCTGGCTCTGATACCATGAAGAAAACGGCGGTAACAATTTCATTAAACTCGAAAAACTTACAATGAGACGCTTCTACATATATACACGCATACTACTAGGGTTACATGCAAACCCTAAACTAGGAAAAATATATATTTGAATATATGCTAAATATATCTAAATATATACACAAATCTTTTATTCTATATCTTCTGTGATTCAACAAATCTTGTAGAATCTCAACATAGGCTTCAGTTGATTTGTTTTCAACTAAACTCAAAACCCCCAATCTAAATTTGACAGAAACAATAGTTCCATTGGAAAAATCTGATTGAACCAAAATTATTCAGACTAAATCAAAACTATCCAAAATATTTTATTATATTTGAACTTTTATTTATGATTTAATCTTGATCATACGTATTTGGAATGGACCAAACTAGCCACTGTGTTAGGCAGCCTATATAAACCACTCCCTTTTCTGGAATATTGTAACTTGGACCACTATGAATGTGGAATTTTAGCATATGTATGAAATTGATGTTTTAAGACTATCAATTCTTTTTGGTCTTTTAATTTGAGCCAAATGATTTTCTTCTATTATTATTATTTTTTTTTTTTTTTTTTTTTTTGACAAGATAAGGCGAGAGAAATGTCAAGGTGAGAACCATTTAAGATTAAATTGACCATCAACAAATTCATATATGATTTTTTTTTTTCCTTTTGAGAAGCGTAAATTCATAAGATAGAGATACTATTAATTTGTTTATCATGTTGATTGATTATTGGATCTTATATGAGTGGTTATTAATTTGAGCAAAATTTTGAAATAACCAGTTTGACTATTTATCATTCATAAAATAACTATTCTTATAAAAAAAAATGCATAATATAGCAAAATTGTACAAATACCCTTACTTTTTAGAATTCCAACTATGTCATAGTCAATTTATTGTTTTTTTCCCGAAAATTCAAAATTATATTTATCTTATCAGTTTTAAAATTAGATAATTGATTTAATTTATCTACAAATGAGCGTTTCAGTTTACCAATTTTATTGAAGTCTTTTTTTAAATTTTGTTTTATATTTTTTTAATGAATCAATTGAATTGGAATTTAAATTTGAATTTAAATTATTACGGCGTGAATGCGTAAATTCAAATTTCGTTTCAAATTAATTGTCAATTTGAGTTATTTAAATATGAATGTAAAAGATGCGAAATAAAAATTACTGTAAATGAATCAAATTATTCGTGAGTTATTTGAATTTTGTCTCGATAAAATTTCATTCAAGCTCTTTTATTAAATGAACCAAACTTGATCATCATAATATTTGACTCGTAAGCTCGTGAGCTAAAACTAGTAAAAATATAAAATTCTTAATTTTAAAAAAGTAATATTTTGATAATTTTTAAAAATGACAATGATATATCTTTCTAGTAATGAGAAAATTTTGAATTTGAGCATGAATATGATATTAATTTTGAAATAATATTTATTCTTTTAAAAAAAATAATGAATATTCTAAATTTAGAAAGTTCGTTTAGATTCGATAAAGTTCGTAAACTTTAAAATATTCGATAAAAAACTCGAAGCTTGACTTCATATTAAATGAGTCAAATTTGAGCACGTCGTTATTTGAATCCGTTCAATTAATTAAGGTTGGCATCAATTAACTGTGAACTTATTTAATATACACAGCGTGCATTGTAAATTCTATCATTAAAAATGTTATAATTTATAATGCACTTAGTTATTAGATTTAATTATGTAAGAATGGAAATTAATTAAATGTTCAATTTATTATAATAATCATGGAAATCCACAGATTTATAAGTAAACACTTCTTTCAAGGGTAAATTAGACTTGTCCTTTCAATTTTGCTATTTTGTGCATATATTTATAAGAGTTTGTTATTTTTTGAATGTGCTTTTAATATTTTGCTATTTTAAATTATTTCCTCTATTAATTTTGTGAATGGAGTTTTAATAGTTTTGCTTATATTTGGGTTAATTGTCTTAAAATATAATAATTTTCTAATATTTGTTGGTTTAAACAATTTCTCAAAATATAATTTTAAAATAGATTAATTGTACACATATTTTGATTTTCCACATTAGATTACATTTAACTTAATGTGAAAATATGAATTATAGGTGTGTATTAATAATTTAAAATGATATCGTTTTTATTAAAGATAAGCATGCCTTCTTACATATAGATTTGACCAAGATTTTACCTCATTGAAAAACTATAACAGAGTCAGATTTAAAAATTATAAAATTTGTGCATTTTAAACTAAGTAATCCCATATTTCTCACATTTGAATTTTTCGTAATCAATTGTTTTTTTTTTTTAAGTGAGCATCTATAGTTACGGTCTTTGAAATTCCTACAAAACATATTTGCTATTACTGTAGTAAATATTTATAAATTAATTGATTTGAATTGTAAACCATTACGATGATATTCGAAAAATAATTTTTATACGCAATCCATTTACAAATTTAATGTCGTCAATGTAACGTTTAAAAGTTATTATAAATGTATAGCGATGGATCAACTGTTACAAACAAAAAAAAAATATTAAATATGAATGAATATGAATTTTAGGTTGTTCATATTAATAATTGGAATTATTTTTTCAATATTTTATACTTTCCTTTGTAAATTATGCTTTCAAATATTTTATATTTTAAGGATAATATGAAGTTAAGGCTATATTTTCTTTTATTTTAATACTAGATCCACTCTACTTATATATATGGAGAGATATACTCCCTCCGTCCCTTGGCATTAGTCTCATTTTTCAATTCTGTCTGTCCTGCGGAATTAGTCTCATTTCTTAAAATGGAAAAAAATTTCCTTACACCAATTAAATATGGCAAAAACTTGCGTTAGGCAGGCCTAAACGGTTTAGGCGGGTTTTATCCTACCCAAATGGGTTCATCCACCCAAATAGGGTATATTATGTGGGTTTGGGCTTGGGTTAATGGATAAAACCCGCCTAAAGCTTGGGTTAATGGATAAAACCCGCCTAAATCGTTTAGGCCTGCCTAACCCAAGACCTTCCCATTAAATATTAATTCCACTACACTCACAAGCATTGATAATTGTGCCAAAAACAAATGGGACTAATGCCAAGGGACGGAGAGAGTATTAAATTCATTGCTAAAACAAAGTAATTCCAAATAAGAATAAATAGAGTCCTTAGATTGGTTTAATAAACAAACAAGATTTTTCTCTTTTTTGTTGATTTCGATTTATCAGAATATAAAGTATATGCACAACAAAAATTAAGTTGTTTGTTCAGTAAGCTTGCACTTATCCAAGTTAAGGGTGACGTATCATCTTGACTTGTCAAATCTCGTTCAGGTACTTAACGTCAACTAGGCTTAATGTCAGTATTCAGTATATACTACAACACTTGTGTGTTGAGTTTTAAAATATAAGTATGCCGACAAATAAGTAAGGAAAGCCATAAATGACAAACAAATTTATAGTGGTTCGGACTAAACTGTCCTACGTTCACTCTTTAGACACTCGGTCTGACAATCCACTAAGCTTAGAACTGTTACAAGTGCTCTTATGAATATAGTTTGTCGGTGAATGCTTCGTCCACCGATACACAAGCTTATAACTGTTACAGGTGCTCCTTGCTTGAAAATAATTACCCGTTAGAAACAGATTGGAAGATGTCCAATCGAGTGTCTCTATTGGTTGCTGTATTTGGTGGGTTGGTGGTGCTTTTTCAGAGGTTCTACGCCTGCTCCGCCTTTTTCTGACTTTGACAGTGACGACAGTATTTGCCAGTTTGAGGAATCCTAGACTAGTTGTCCTAGGTAACGAAACTTTGGTGTTTCGTGCTTGCAGACTTTAAGGTTTCTCAAATCCTTAAAGTCTGTACTTACTCAGTATATTCCTCAAATAATAATTCTTGACTTAATGTGCTGGGACCTTAAATAGGGAGTCTATGCTGGTGTCATCATACTTGCAAGTCCATGTTGATGACGTCATCCTTTTAAAATATGCTTGGTCCCTTTGTTGTTTAAGTATGATTTGATTGATAACACCGTACTTGTTGGATTCGTACTTGGTGAAATCCATACTTCCTCTAGACTCGTAGTTTTCCAGATTTGTAGAGTTTACTGTTCACCTTAGCCTGTTGAGTCTTTCGCATGTACTAGTCTCTAGATTAGCATTAGCTTACAATTCGATAAAAGAATCTATACATGACTTTACATTTTTCAACTAAACTGAAATTATCTAAAATAACTTTTACATACTTTAACCTAACAAATATAATATAAAAAGAATGATATTTCTATCAAATTTACTAACAAATATATTATTTGTTTATCACAACATAAACGGCAAAAAGACATGAGATAATGAACAGAAAATACTTTCTTTTAACATATTATAAAATGCAAAAATGCACTATATAAGCATACCATACATAACAAAAAATATACGTATAAGTTAATTCACAAGTCTTAATTTGGAATTTTAATTGAGAATAAATCAAATACACAAATTACATTTTAAATTCACCTCATGTACATATACAAATCTTAGATTTGAAAATAGCTCTTTTATGTCCCTTCGCTTGGGGTGTAGTGATTAAAATATCTTATATATAGTTGAGAAGTCACAATTTCAGGCATCCCGAAGACATCTGCCCATTAAAAAAATATGTAACTCTTTTATAAAAGAAAGGAATTCGTCAATCCACTTAACCCTTTTTCTACCGGTCATTGAAAATTTCTTTATTTTTATTTTTATTTTTCCCTATAAGAAGAACTCTTCGCATCAATTGCTTTTGATAAAAAAAATATATACGTGGAAGAAAGTTTATAAACTTGAGTCACAAAATACGAGTTCGATGATGCAATTGAGAATATTTATAATTATGTTTGGTTGAGATGTGATTTAGGTAATCTAAGAGTTAGCTAGGGGAGATTTATCCAAAAAAAAAAATCCATGAACACAATATGCGAATTGAATTCTCGACTCTCTAACTTTTAAACCCCATTCGAATTGGGTGTATATTCATTTCATTTCTCTATGTTACATCAGTTTTCTTAATCTTTTTTAGTATAGATTTATACTTCGCATTATTTTTCAATATCAAGAAAAATGACTAGTTGGACTTGGATCAGTAGATTAATTTAGGGTTGAAACTAAAATAAACACACCTTAATGAAATAACAAATTATGTTCCCTAATATTCCAAGATAATGTAGATTAAACTTTATAAACTATATATATCACGATATCACCTCTCTCAAAAGTGATACTTTATGAAAGGTTCAATGGACTTATAGAGGAAGTGGACTGACCTTTATAAGTAAGAATGCTATTAAATCTCATGAAAAATCACTTCTATATAGATAAAATTTGTGTGTCTACTCTTCTTCCTGCAATTTCACATCTTTGCACCCCTGGAAATTAGTATGTCTCCGTATGGCACCTTTTGTTCAACTCTAATGTAGTCTCGTGTAGCAAGAACTGTCATGTCAAACAGCAACATTAAGCTGATAGATTTCGTGATGCGATGAATGAATGTAGCAACTGAAGGATACCACAAGTTTGGTAAAAGAGGCATGCTGCTTTCTTTTTGCTCATCCCAAAAGCCAACTGGTTTAGAGATTCGACTTTGGCAGATCCCGGTGTATCAAAATGAGTCTTCAAGTGCCTGCATTATAAAGTACATCATGAAAATATTTAATTTGGATGTCTCATCTGAAAGCTTTGTGCAAAGATTTGTACTAGAACGTTACATTCTGATGGAATCAGTTATCTGGTCTAGTGGCTGATGAGCGGCCGGGTGCTTTTGTGTTTGTGTCGTTCCAGTTTCTACCAAAAGATCTGCAAAATTAACAACATTGTTTGAGCACAACGATTCAATAAAAAGATGAAACAATCTGGATCAGTTACCATAATCTGGTGTGAACTCATTTTTTGATGTTTTAGCTAACTTCAGGTTAGGATCAGGGTGCTCCCATGAAAGCTCCTCTGCTACAGGTTCAAGGCCATTTCCACTGTTCTTGGAAGCAGAGAAGGGTCTTTTTTTGCTAGATCTAAAACCATGGGAAGGCATGCTTAACAAGTAACATAATATGGTAGTTTTTTTGTACCAATCAACCACTTCTTTTCTTTTTTTTTTTTTTTTTCTTTTTTTGTGACAAAACTCACCTTCCTGAATTGACTTCGGAGTTGTGAGAAAAGAAACCCTGCCCAGATCCTGAGCTGGGAATCGACCTTAGTTCATCACCTATAGCATCATATACAGAAGGATGCAATTATTTGGAAGACGGGAAACCTTGAAGTAATTACATGCACAACTGCTAGAATACCAGAATTAGCTGGGGTTGCCATCATATTGACCTTGGATGCACTTGCTCCATTAGCCTCTACAAATCCAAATCCATTATTCTTAAGGTTGTTCCTGAGCTCCTCCATTAATATTTCAGGTGGCATCTCGTTATTAGCTGCATTTGCTCTTTGCTTTTCAATGGAAATGCCCGGTGATAGTGGACCAACTCCATGGTGAAAATCTTCAAAAGGCTTCAAGATCATAGTTCTAAATCAGACAGAGATGAGAGTCTTTTCTAAAATAAACAGAGAAAGAGAGTACAGGTGCTTTACATCTATAGGTGGTTCTGCAAAATGCATCCGTTCTGGTGGAGATGATGATGATGGTTCTGGTGGCTGAGGATGAGAAGCTCCACCTGTACGATGATATCAATTACAGTTAATCGCTTCATAGGAAATTGAGCCTACCGAAGCCAAAAAACCTGACCCAAAGCCAAAAAACCTGACCCGAAGGTGATTCATGTGGAGGTTGGATACTTCTTATCCACACCTCCAGAAGAGGTGCTGGATAGTAAACTTCTCTATGCATATTTGTGAATAACTTCTCCACCAGTACAATAGAAGGCAAATCCATGACAGTGCCTATCTTCATCATGGACAAGGCGTCCCTGGGCCTCTGCATATTGGCTCAATGTCATTCTTCTACGAATACTTGTGCTGATTAATAAACAAACAGATAATGAAACAAAGATGCATTTTTTTGTATATTGAGTTGCCAAGAAGATTAGGCTGTGCTATGATAGTACTCAATTGTTGATGTAGTTTTTTCTTGGAATCTAGTAAGCACATGTCAGCATGACCGGAAAAAAATTGCATGAAAATCACCTTTCTTTTCCCTCCTCGTACAATATCAGAGGAATTCTGAAGCCAAGATTGATATATGAGACCAGTAATGATAGTTTGATCGTAGTCCATTGCAAGAGCTGCAGGTCTCTTTGGTCTCCTAGCAATTCTTTGCCTCTTTTGGCCCTGTTAATGTATATCCATGAGAATGCTGCTTGACTTTCTAAAGTAAATGCATCTTCCGCATTCTGATTTATATTAGACTACCGGATTAGCTTCCTTGCTTTCAGCAGAATGCTGCTTGACTTGCTCCTTGTGATTTCGTTCCAGGACTTCATTAGCTGCATAGTTCTCAGACCATCAGATTATTTAGGAAAAAACAGGCATTCAGGCAATGTAATCAGAAAAGAAGAAAGGCAGTTCTCATCAAAAGAACATTACAAGAGTCTCTAAGGCTAAGAGCTAAAGCACTGGTAATTCAGCAAGCACCCGAGAGAAACTAAATGAGCGATTCCCTAACGATCAAATTCATGAAGATTCACAGAATACTATTTATTTTGAGCAGATCTGTGTTTGTATACAATATACAGCCTAACGGTTGAGTAACTAGGCTAATATTCTGCATGCAGTCAGCCCACTCTTTCTGCTTTTTACAGTTCAAATATAAATAGATATATATTTCTCCAAACATTTTTACATATCATCCTTGTCATATTATTGATACCGAGATATGATCAATTTTAATAATGGAAGCAAATTCACCAAAAGTAGAAACTATTGCTGGTGCAACTTGGTGATATGAAGATAAAGATCAATGGAGTGGACTTCTACACAGTACAATTATTCACAATAGCTGGTCACAAAACACTCATTATTTTCTTACACTTAGGGAGCTCCGCTTGAGGAGGTGGTGATGGTATGACACTAGGAATTGATGTATGTTCTGGTGGAGTGAAGTTCAAATGAGTCTCCTCATCCCCTTCAACATCAAACCTGTTGAAATCCTCCAGAGTCAGGGAACTTGGTGCAGTATGAGTAAATAAACTACCTTGTAAATTATGCCGCCAGAAAACAAAAGAAAACTTCTTGGATTTGTAACTTGTATTTCAAAAGAGACATGTTAAGTTATAGTTTTTATTTTCACCTTTCGAAGTGGTTGAATGTTGTGGTATCTGCCTGGCATGAATCATAATTATCATTTAATGTAATATTAGCAGCATCAACTGCAAAAAAAAGAAAGAAAAAAAATAGATAGGAGTGGAGGCTTTAGTTGAGTTTTACTAACCAGAAAACTATGAAAAAATAAAGAATACATCTATTCCAGTATTCAGGAAATCACAGGTACCTTGATGATGGTCATGTTCTTGACCACCCTGAAGGTTTTGATTTAGATAGGGATCATCCATGTTATCCAATCTCTGCATGTGAGTAGAGTGAGGGAATTATGATTTCTTCAAAATTAGATTTTACACAAGTTTGGCATTGATGAAGAAACCGCAGACTACATAATGTACATTAACCAAATAAATATTGGGCGTTCAGACGAGCAAAAGGAGTATACCATTGCAAAATAGGAGGTCTGTTGAAAATCCATGATGGTGGCTGTATCAGAATATAGAAGTGACTCCTCGATCTCGCCCAGGTCTTCATTACGATTTGGAGGCAGCGTAACAGATTCAAATCTGCAGAACCCGTACAAAGCAAAGAGAGTGAGGGATCAGAAAAATCAAAATCAAGGCCGCCCCGGTAGTTTACTAAGCGCTACTTCGCAAGCATCTAAAATAGGTTTAGGGCTTGACTATGGTGGCGGCAATTTGTAAACATATCCAGAATCAGATTTCAATCGAAATTCTGCTGAATCAGTTTTAGCGGATTCTGAATTACTTATCTGCGACATTGTCGAAAAGGGGAATGATGACTCACTTGGCATGAGATCTGCCCTTGGGAAGCCTTGTTGGGTCTGATGGAGCACTTTTAACTTTCCATGCTTCGTTTATTTCCACCTGACCAAAAAAAATAAAGACAGTGGAATTCAAATATCTACAGAAAATTCTCCAGGTTCCAGAAACTGAGCTTACGACCATTAAACTTGTCAAATATAAAAAATGGGAGTGGGGGAAGACTGATTGATTACATCAACGAAAGCCGGTGTTCTTACCAGCAGACGGGTGACATCATCTGGTGAAACGGCACCATAAAGCGAAAAAAAGAAAACAAAATTAGCAGAGTACAAGGGATTATGCTTCTTCTATTCGTGATTGATTTTGAACCATAAAGCAGGAAAAACATCAAGAAGGTTGAGGTTAATGAAGCCTACCGTAAAGTAGTTTTACTTTTCTCTCATAAACAATTACAACTCCACCTGCAAAATCAATTTAAAAATGAATGCTAAGACTCCGTCGACAAAATTCAGACAAGAGGAACTGAAATCGAAGAAAATACCCATCAGAATTCCAGAAAGTCTGAGAGCCATTGGAACAGAAGGATTCAAAATCTCTTCGCTGAACCAAAATCAGCCAGGATTAGCATAGCATGTGTAGATTGCAAAACGAGTTATCATAAAAATATGCTGAAAATGACTTTTACCAGATTTTGATAATGTTAAGCTTGTCCAGCTTTCGCCGGTGGATCTTTGCGTGCATCGTTGCCGCCATCCTTCAAAACGCACCCCACACATATAAACTAAACTCTTAATCATGAACTTGCACGCGTTATATGAAAACATCAATAAATAAATAAAACAGAAAATAAATCATTTAATCGTCGAGAAACAAGAATTCCTCAACGTCGGGAGGCATCTGATTTCTCCCTTAAACGGAGATACATAAAATAAACGGCATTCTTCAGTGTCCAAATGTTAGTTACTGATAAACAGCACACGCGCACCCCCCAAAAAACGAGTATTCAGCTAGATGATCTAACTTCCATAGCAAAACCACAATACAACAGAAACAATTGAACTCCAAAACTCAGAGAGCAGAGAGAAATGTATTCCGGAATCAAAACAGAGCACACAAATCATATTTCCCTCGCATAAGTAACAACACTCATTAATTCCTCGATGTTCAAACTTCATTGAGCTCAACTGATATCACAACTTCACAAAATTGCACCACGAAAGCAGTAATTGAAGAAAAAGGGAAACTCACCATATTTGGCCTAGTGGAGCTTTGCGAGCGAGTAGCTGATGAGAGTAAAACATCCTGATCTGTCTGCTGGTTCAAACTCAGTGACAGCATACGAAGAGAGAGAGCTTAGGCGTATACAGTCATATAGATATATACATATATGTGCAGGGGTATTTCAACGTAACAAACTATTTGCGCGCGAAGCAGAGAGAGAAAATTGTTCACGCGGGGGTGCAAGCAATGCGGAAAGAGTGCTCTGTATACTACAGTTACACAGTGGTGCATCAAATTTTTATGCTACCTGCCTACCAAACTATACAATCTCATAAGATTTTAGCTTAAAAATAATATAAAATAAATTATCTTAAAATATATTACAAGTTATGTAAATTCTTAAATAAATATTCGAATTATAATAAACGTTATTTCAAATTGATAATGGAGTAAACCGACTATATAAAGTCGACATTTTGTTTAAAATCACAAGTAAAATGGCGCAATGCTTTGGGTATGCATGACTTCAAAATATTGTCGTCATTTAGTTTGAAATTCTCGCCAAAATATCAATATCGTCTTGCTAAATTTTACTTTCATTATAAATTTAAAATAAAATTATGGCAAAAACTTGCGTTAGGCAGGCCTAAACGGTTTAGGCGGGTTTTATCCTACCCAAATGGGTTCACCCATCCCAAATAGGGTATATTATATGGGTTTGGGCTTGGGTTAATGGATAAAACCCACCTAAATCTTGGGTTAATGGATAAAACCCGCCTAAATCGTTTAGGCCTGCCTAACCCAAGACCTTCCCTAAAATTATTAGTTTAAAAATATGCTTACTTTTAATATAGTTAAGAATTGTAAGATACTTCTAGATAAATTATTTAAATTTATTGGTTGTTTGTTGGATAAATCACTAAGTAAGTATAAGTCTCCTTACGATCTATACACAGCCCATCAGTGTCTCTGTCCTTCGGTCAGCTGTGGCACTTGCCTAGGAACTCCTTGTGGACTTAGTCTTCGGGTTGAAGTGAGGACGACACCCCACAGCCTTCTTCCCGGTGGTTGGATGTTTACTGTTCTTCCTAGGACTTAGTTGGTTGCTATACGCCCGTGAGAATCAGTATCCCAAACTAGGAAACTGACTGCTATAATATATCTTGGAAAAATATTCACCAAAGAAAAGCTTTAGCCAAAAAGCTTCAGCCTTGTGCTAGGAGAAGATAGCATGGAATAATAACTTAAGTCAAAGACTCAAGTCTCGTGTTAAGAAACATGGAAACTCAGAGAGTTTTAGCAGAGAGATGGCTTAGCAGAATGCCCTTTGTCATGTGAAGATTTTTAGAGTTCGTAACCATTTAAGGTTGAAGGGCATACCTCTTTATAGAGGATTTCCTCCGGCATTTTGAATTTCTGCCCGTTAAGACACATAAATCCAGTTGTTAGACTCATGAAAAATGTTGTCCAATCGTAGCCCATGTCGTAGGTCTGCTTCTGCTCGGCTCTACTACGTCAGTGTACTATACACTAACTTTATATCAGACCAAATTTCAGTCTGAGGGATTCAAGTTTGGATAACCTCGTACTGACTTTCACTTGGGCATGTATATGCCTAAGTCTGACTGAGCTTCGATATCTTTCGAATAGCTCGTGCTTTAAAGGTAGAGACTATTATACTGACTTCCCAAGGTCAGTATAGCTTAGCCCTCATACTGACTTCCTATAGTCAGTGTAGTTGACCCTCATACTGACTGTCCACAGTCAGTATGGAAAACACCCTCATATTGATTTCTCCTTATCAGTATGGAAAACCCTCATACTAACTTCTTCCAGTCAGTACGGGGAAGCCCTCATACTGACTTCTCCTGGTCAGTATGGAAAACCTTATACTGAGTGCTCCAACTCAGTTTTGGTTAAGGCTATACTTGGTGGAAACCAAGTTTCAAGGTGTGTAGGTTGTCAGTTCTCGAGCATTTTCCTTTGTTCGGTCTTCGGCCTAAGTTCTATTACAACTCGATTAATCCTATACAAGGAATACAATTTAGAACTCTAAAAACTGAAAAACTAACTAAAGTGAGTTTGACATATCAAAACATTAAAAATAGGAGGAAACGTAATTGGTTCCTAACAGTGTTGCTAAAGAATTGAATGAATGAGATGAAAATTCTCCACATGCTTGTACAAGGAGATCTAAATAATAACTTTAATCAAAATGTAGACAATGTAATAAACAACACATTATTTGCACAAATTTTATATGCTTGGTTGAGATGTTAAGTGTTGATTATGTGATTTTCTTCAATGATTTTATTTGATAAAAAATAGAATTAGACTTTAGTCCAGTACAGTCTATTTTAATCACAATTCACAATTGTTACCGTAGTTTTAAATAGGAGAATTATTGATTTATGACCCAAAAGATAATTTAATTATCGATTCAGAATTCGAAAGATAATTTGTCAATCCAGGATCCAAAAGATTAAATAATTCTCAATCCAGGGTCTCCTGAATTGAAAATTGTTTGATTTTTCGGGTCCTGGATTGAGAATTTTTGTGATATTTCAGATCTAAATTGAAAATTAATTTTTTGAGGTCCTAAATCCATAATTTAATTATCTCTTGGTTCTGAATTGATAAAACTTCTATTATGCAATTGTTTCCAAATATTGTGATCATTAACATTATCTTAAAAAATCAGCAACTTTTTAATAACGTAATTAATTTCATTTTTTCAAAAATTTGTTAAATGAAAATGCTTTGATTTTTGGTGAAGAACGACTGTTTTCTATCATAAGCAAAACAATCGAGACTCTTTCTTCCTCTTGCATGGACAGAAAAAGTAAAAATGTGTGTCTGTGTTTTTTTTAGGAAGTAAAAATGTGTGTTTATTTGCTATTTTATCTTTTTTTTTGCCACGTCAACAAATTCTTAATGGAAAATGTTTTCTTTTAGGCCCTAAAAACGAAATTTAAATTGAGTAATTTTTTTTTAAAAAAATAAGTCTTTTCGAAAAATGGTCTAATGTATGAGATTGACTGGTTAGGCCGATCATGTTTTACGACTAGTACTATATGATATAGATTTCAAACACAATTTTTACGATATATTTTAATAATCAAATGAAATATTCAATACAAAATTAGTTTGAATTCTTTTTCCATTATCCCTTTCTGTTTTCTTTAATTTAAAATAAATTTCTAAATTGTTAGGGTATAACTAAAATAAGTTCACTAAAAAGTTTAAAATGTGATTCACTCATATTCTTACTGGCTAAACAACAGGTCAGCACAAGATTGACAGGATTATAGATAGCTCGCTAGTAGGCAAGGGTTCGCATGAAGCAGTTCGGCCAAGATCATCGAACTAGGCAGCTCCACAAAAGGAGCGACCTCCTCTCAGAAAAGCAGCTCGAAGAGAGCTACTTTTAGCGAGCCACCCAACGATCAAGAGGATGAAAGGATAAGCTTGCGAAAATCTCAGAAGTCGCTGAAGATAGAGACATTGCAATAACTTCGATAAAGCCGGAGGTCGTTACCCAATTGCCTCAATGAAAATCCAGGAAACTCTAACATTCTATGAACTCTTATAAATAGTCTTTTGTAAGCCAAATTTCGGCATCTTACTTTTTCTAAGAAAACATCCGTACTCTTAATTCAAATCCTATTATTTACGTATTTATCTTATTGAGCTCGATGCCATGGCGACAAGAGTTTGATTGCGTATACTGTAGCATCGGAATAAGTATCATTATATTATATTGAGATTGTGTTTTCTTAGTTTTACTATTAGAAATACACTGAGTTCATATTTGTTTGCTACTCTTTATTATTTCTATCCTATGTGTATCCTGTTTATATTATTTTTTGTTATATTTGGATTTCAAATTCTCGAAGCATCTATATTCGTACCAAAGAACCTTAACATATATTATTATTTGTTTATATGCAGACTTTCCAAAGACAATTTAAGTTCTTCATAAAATAAAAAACTACTTTTGAAACATTGCAATCTTGATAAGTTCCAATAATTCCGACATTCCGTATTTTTTTTACGATTTAAATAACAAAATAATAAATTAAATCATTTACAGCAGATGTGTAACCATTATAACTAAAATGATGTATTTGACATAAAGATTATATATATTAGTTTCTAATGAAAAATATACTCCCTCCGTCCCATTACAATTGTCATGTTTCTTTTCGGCACGGAAATTAAGAGTTGTGAGTGTAGAATGAGTTAGTGGGATTAATATTTTATTGTTGAGTGTGAAAAAATTGACATTTTTGGAAATGTGACAATTTGATTGGGACGCCCAATTTGGTAAGTGTGACAATTCAAGTGGGACGGAGGGAGTACAATTTTAATTAGAGAAATATATTATTTTATTATTGGAATTTCATCAATTCAGGACCCGAAAGATAGTTTAATTATCGATTCAGGACCCGAAAGATTTAATTCTCAATCCACGACCTAAAAATCACAAAAATTCTCAATCCAGAACCCGAAAGATCATACAATTCTGAATCCAGGACCTCAATATTAAGTCTTAGATTGACAATTGCTATCTTTTGACCTTGAATCAACAATTCTCCTTATTTATATACAACTTATAATTAACAAAGATAAAATATACTACCTCCGTCCCGCGCTATTAGTCCCATATGGTTTTGGCACAGGAACCAATGTTTGTGAGTGTAGTGGAATTAATATTTTATTGATGAGTATGAAAAAGTTTGCCATTTTAGGAAATGAGACTAATAGAGTGGGACAGACCAAAAAGGCAAATGGGACTAATAGAGTGGGACGGAGGGAGTATCATTTATTAATTAAAAATATATTTTTTGAACTTTTTATAAGCAAATAATTCTTTAAAAAAGTTATTATTAAATATTTCTTAATGTTGTAGTAAATTGTAATGCTAACTGATGCAACTGTATTAATTAATACGATAATTCTTCAAATATTTGTCTCCTTCCATCTATGCCCACACTACTTCACATGCGGCGGCTTCACTCTGCAACAAAACTACAAAACCATCCATCTTTCTTCCTCTTCCTTCCTCATTTTAATCATCCATGGAGAAATTGCTCGAACTGTCCGACCACGAAATCCTCATCGACTTCGCTTTGGGCTGCAAATGCCGCACTACCATCCACATTAAATCTCTCACCTCCACCGCGCCGTTGGCTTTCAAGGTCCAGACCTCCTCCCCCCACAAGTTCCTCGTCAACCCGCCATCTGGACTCGTCCCCCCTCTCTCCTCCTCCGCCTTCCAGATCGTCCTCAAGCCCCAGTCCCACCTCCCTCCCACCTTCCCTCGCTCTCCGTCCGACCGATTCCTCCTCAAAACCGCCCCCGCGCCCGAACTCACCACCGACTTGCCCGAGTCCACTCACTCCGAGCTCGTCAACCAGTGGTTTGCCTCCTCCCCCCACCGCACCACCAATGACGTTAAGCTCAAGGTGTATTTCGTGGGCCCCTTTCTCCTCACCCACGCAGTGTCTGCCGGAGATCTTGAGGCGGTGAGGGGAATCGTAAAACGGCAGCGTTCGGTCGTCCCAGAGTTGCCCGTCCGTGAGGCGGAGTCGCTGTACCGAGTTGCGGCTCACCACCCTGACATTGCGGGCTTACTCCTGGAGGCGGGACTGAAGGTTGAAGTTCGCGGAGAAGCGTACGATGACGTCAGGTGGGAATCGAAGGGGTGGACGGTATTACACGTGGCGGCGGCGTTTGATCGTGTGGAGGAAGTTGAGAGGATGGCTGAGGAGAGGGAGGGGTTGGAGTGCAGGGATAAGGAGGGGCGGGCTCCATTGCATCTGGCGGCGGGGAAAGGGCATCTGCGGAGTGCTAAGGCGTTGGTGAGTGCAGGCGCAAACGTGGACGCGAGGAGCAAGGATGGCCGGACGGCTTTGTATAGAGCGGCTGCGAATGGTGACCGGCCGATGGCGGAGATGCTGCTTGGGGCTGGTGCCGACCCTACCATTGGTGATGTCGATCACTGCCGCTCAGCCATTGGTGTTGCACGAGATAAGGGCCACGTAAGTAGCCACATTTTTATCTATTGCTCAGGTTTTTTATTCTCACTTTCCCACGCTCTGTTTCGGTGTGTGATAACCATCAAGAATTTATGCTTTCAAACTGTTGTATATATAGCGATTTAGATTTAGTGTTGTGTGTGATGGAATGGATTACTACATTAGTTACAATAGGAAACAAAATTGAAGGATACTATCATAAAAGAGAGAGATCTTGAGATTTCATATTCTTATGTTGTTGGAACATGGTGTGTATGGAACTATAGATAGACATTCTACAACCCTTGCTCATGTAAAAGTTGTTATTATGGAGGATGTGGGAACTGCGTTTCACCTTGTATCATTTCTCTGAGTAGCTTTCTGCTGATGTTTCAGTGGGAATTAGTAATTGTAGTTTAACTTAATAGATGATTCCTAGATATTATTGATTTCATGAAGCTAGTTTGAACTGTTCTTCATAATTCCAATTCTCAGAACTAGTCCTGTGCTCTGACAAGTTGTTAATTTCCATCTTGCTCGTATGCCTAATAAAACTTGAGCTTAGTAGATATTTCCCCTTTAAGAAATTCTCATGCAGTGATTTTAACATTCTCTACGAACTCAGATGAAACTGAACCAATTTTTTTCATGAAGCTATTTCATACTGTCAATCACTTCAGCTGCTCGTACTTCATTGTAATAGGCAATGGTGCAATTCTTGTAGGGGTGAAACTTTCGCTATAAACTAACTGGTATAAAGTATAAACTTTAGAACAGAATTCGATTAAGTTGCCCTCGTTAAATCTCTCATATCCACTCTATTTTCTCTCTTCTCTTGTTACCAGCCCCAAGAATGACCTCATGTGGATGAACATGCTCATGTCTTCAAGAACCATTAAGTCATGTACTGGTTTGTTATTGTTCGGTTAAGCAGTTATCTAATACTTGTTTGACATTTTTGTTGTCGATTGTTGCGTAGTATTAACCTTGCATCAAACCTCAAATGCAAGAACTGGTTTTATACTGGATTGGATCTACTGTGCAAATGCAAAAGAATGCTTATTACATGATAATTGGTGCGAGAGTTACATGCATCAAAAGAAGTCTGAGTTTTAGATCAAAGCTGATATTGGTGATTAGCAGACAGCATTTAAGTTTATAAGACGAAAAACTAAACTTGTCTAAACAATTTGATTACTCTATTCTAAGGAAAGTCTCCTCGAAGAACTACTTCTTAACATTGCAAGCTGTGTGATATAGTGGTGTTAGTATGCAGCATGCTATCTCTCTCCCAGCCTCTCATTTCTTAACACAACATGCAGAGGGACATAGTCAAACTACTCGAGCGAGGCGAAGCAGTGCTTCATGCTGCTAGACGTGGGGAGCTGGACGTACTGGAATCGCTGCTGGAGAAAGGAGGAAACATGAACTTTTGTGATCAATACGGGCTGACAGCTCTGCACATTGCTGCAATCAAAGGAAACAAAGATGTGGTGATGATGCTTGTCGAGTATGGCGCCAGCGTGGAGGGGCAGGATGCAGAGGGTCACACTGCGCTCCATTTGGCCGTGGAAGGTGGAAGCATTGAGACCGTCGAAGTTCTTCTATGCAGAGGAGCTAATGTGAATGCCAAGACCAAGAGAGGCGCAACCCCGCTCTACATTTCAAAGTTGATGGAGTACGACTACATCACAAAGCTTCTCGTGGACAACGGAGCAGCTTCATAACTAGCAGATGATGATCTCGGTTTGGCCGTGGGGCTCCCATTGGTTGTTATTGCATGACATTGCCCAAAAAGTAGAGTTTTTGTAACATAGCAAAAGTGTTGGTGTTGAGGAAAAATTGGTGTGGACTTTGTTGTAGTAGTGGTATAACCAACTTAGGGAGAAGGTATGTACAGTGTATATATATTTTAGGAAGGTAAAATAAACAAATATATCCCAAATTTTGAATGTGTTCTCAATTTTTATACCAAACTTTTAAATATAATAATTTCATGCTTAAATTTTGAATGAATTTTCAATTTTATTCTGGATTTTTAAATATAATCATTTCAGCATGAATTTTAATTTTTTTTTCCATCTCAAGATTTAAACATCGAAAATATTACGTGAAAAAAAATAATAACATATCATACTATATTAATCTTCAATGTTCTACTTCCAAATTAAGATAGTTTTCTAAATGAATATTATTTTCATGAACAATTTATTTTAAACTAAAACCTAAAATAATAATTTAAATATTTTTTTTCATATTAAAACGAACTAAGGCATAAAATCAAATCATATCTATTAAGTTTTGATTTATCGGAATAATTGGAGCTCTTGAAATCATTACAGAATAACAAATAATGGCGAGAAAAGCAATATACAGTGACAATAAATTAAAATAACCGATAAAGAAGAGGATGCAAAGTAGTAATGTGAAATAAACTAAAGTAAAGAACTCGATGCGAAAGCGTAAAAGGGCGAGATAAAATATGTATTTCGATAGAGTATTGCTACAACTCGGGGACAAGAAAAAGATACCAAAAAATAGATTATCTGCCCCTATTTATAGACAAAATGGGACTGAGATGCTGCTTAAATCCTAGCTGTCGGCAAGCTCGTGGTCGCCGTGAATCTCGAAACTGCCTGAGAATTTCGGGGTCAGTTAGGGTTTGCAACGATTGTGCGCTGCCGGTCTCCTAGGTCAAAGCTTTTCCTCTTCGGTGGCGAGGTTGAGATGTGGTCGACGTCGAGGATGAAATGAGGTCGACATCGGCCCTGTGCCTTATAAGCTCTCCTGTGTGCTTCCGTTTCCAAGTGAGTTTGAGGTGCGTGGGCTTTGGGCCGGTTGGGTCGCTGGATTACCGATTGGGCCTAGGCCTCGTGGGCCTATCCCCAACAATAACCCATTTTGATTCTGGGGTCTATCGCAGATAGATGCTGGAATCAAAACTTCCAACCTGCCTACAAAGTGCAGAATTTTGAGGCATCCAGGAGATTGTCCTCAAGGCCCGGGAGGTGCTTCCGGAGAATGTAGCTCCTGTAGGGGTGGAGTGATATGTGTGTGAAATGACAACTTTATTGATGCATTATTGTGATTTTTCATGTTTATTTCACCCACATATCATAGGTTTTTGTTTAGATTTCATGCGTTTTCGAGTTTGTTTTCATTTGAAGTGCGTTGGTGAGCTTTTGAGTAATTTAGACCCAAATTTGGCACATGTTGAAGAGAGTTCGACCCAGAATTTTGTGACGAGCTGAAGGGTGAAACAGAGGGCAAAAATCGACCCAACCCTGTTTGGTTTTGGTCAAATCACTTACTATAAAAGGGGGAAAACGAAATTGGTGAGAACTTTTGGCATTTTCAAAGTAGATCTAAGAGGGAAATAAATAGTTATTCACTCTAAACACTTCAAAATCAACTCCAAACATCAATTGAAGGGAGAATCCATGAAGAATAAATCCAAGTAGATGCAGATCAAAGCGGATTGTGAAGATCTAATCAACATTTGGGGGAGATTTTCTTCTCAACCTTCAATTGTAATGAATTCACTTTCTATTGTAATTGAATTGCAATCAACAAAAGGTACGAGTAGCTAAATTTGTTTTGGATATCGGTTGAATGATGCTTTGGATCAATTGATTGGATTGAATGCTTGTTTACCTTCTCCTAATTAATTACAACACACTAATGCCTTTCTCCTAGTCAATTAGTGTAGGCATTAACCAACTAGTTGATTGTTAGGCACCGAAATTGCAGCCATTTCGCGGGTCTAGGTGTCGTGAATAGTGTGATTGCACATAAGTATTGAACAAATCCATGTGCGGGGATAGCTTATAGATCTAAAATCTACGAACCTTTTGGAGTGAGATTAGATTCGATAATGTAACGGTTTGAGCGTTTAATCTCATCAACTTCTAATATACTGGCACTAAGGGGCTTAGATAGTATAGGGTAGATTGACCATTGTTAGGAAAATTAAAAGTTTGTTTATAGCATTCTATCCTATCTTTGTTAGTTCATTGCAAAGTTCAAACCAAAATCCTATTTTCACTCATTTGTGGAATTCGTTTGATTCGTGAGATTTGACGGAATTGTTTGTGAGTTGATTTGCAAAGTGGAGTGAATTGCTGTTATTAGAATTGTGTTTGAAGCATTTAGTCTACTTGTGATTGTTGGCTAGTTTAGATTAATTCTTTGCCTAGATTAATACAACTCAATGATTTAATTAGTCGATTTTTTAGCGCATCATGGAGTAATCGGGATATTACTCCGAGTAAGTACAATGATTCACTAGGAATGCAAGCATATGACTGTGTCGGGTGGCATCGGATAGCCACCCCGTGGGCCGATGCATTGGTCCGGAATCCACGTGGGTTAGAATCATTCCGGAGAATGTTCTCTTACATGTGGCGTTACCCTCATGCGAGCACTCTATTTAGGCTCCGGGGAGCACTTGCGGGACAAGTTCTGGCGGATCTTAGGGTACTGATGGGTTCCCCTGTAGAAATCTCTTATTCCCGTTGGTTGTGCTAATCACGTCAGAGTTCGTCTCGCATATGTGGGTATTGGCCTACGCCTTTGATGATCGAGTCGACGACGAGGGAGTTTCGAGGTTGCTGGCGAGCCCCAAGTGTGCTTGGTGTCGAGCATGGAACTTATCCACCTGTGATTTTGCTGTCTTTGCGGTGGCATTCTCGTGAATAATCACAACTTTAGGGTCGATTCTAGGTAGGCGAACGGTTTTTTTGATTTAAAATGCCCCCTGCCTTGGTTTATCTCTCATTCTTCATCTTGTAACCACTCTACTTTCTCTCTACGATCTCTCTCTTGATTAGGTTGTTCCGGTGGTTACTATTTTGGCGATGAAGCTGCTTCCGATGTGCTCCAACTTTTTCACTCCATTCTATTCCATCTATCGGTGAGTTTATCTTCGGCCTTTGGTTTTCTTTTCATGCCTTAATTCCTTGCTGTATTTTTAATGGACTGTGCAGTGTGTGTAGTCGATGCAATTTTAATTGCATATTTTATGTGATTGTGTTGTTTAGTTGGTTGCATGGGTTCTGCGGGTTGGTTTTGGGCGCTAGGCGATTACGCACACTTGATAGCGTATTTTGCAACACGTCATTTTACAAGTGTATAGATAAGTAATAAAAATATCGAACACAAGGATTGTAGGCTCGAAATATAATTAAGCGCTCTAACATAGATATCTCACTACTATCTAGAGACTTTGATAAAGTGATAAGATTATTAAACTAGGCAATTTTTGAAAGTAATAATTAAAAAGAGAAAAAATGATTGGTTTAGAAAATAAGGAAGAAATAGGATTCCAGGATTATCCACTATAATGAACAATTATGCATAATATTCATTCAATCCAATTCCAATTTAGTTTCAAAACACATGAGTTAATCACAAATATGTTATCAGACGATTCTCTCGAATTCTAAACATAATATAGAAATAAAATTTATAATGATTCATCTCGGATGCATAGAAAGAATTTTACTCTTGATTAAAACCTCAGATTTCAAAACCCTTCAATAATCAAATTCCACTCAGATATTCAATTAATTAAATCTAATTATCCTGCAACCTATTGATAAATCTAGACCTCTCAGTTCAAGAAATATCAATCAATTTACTATCAATGACCAATATCAAGTAAATAATGAAAACCCAGGACAATCAGAATGCGAATGGAAAAGGAAAATTTAATTAAAGAAATAATTTCATAAAATCCATCACAGGTTTAAACCCTAGAATCTTTTGTGGATTTAGCCAAACATGTCAAATTCCATAAATAGAGAAGAAGAAATACAGAAAGATAAAGAAAACATAGAATCAAAGAACCTTGATCTTCAATCTTGAATCTTCGTACTTTGTGTTCTCCACTGAGTTTTTAGTTCTTTCCAGATTCTCCAAACCCCAAATAATGAACGACTGACATCTAATAAAATTTGGAACCCTATATTTATATCTAACTTGTACAAATCCAAAAAGATATGAAAATTACATCAAAATTCAGGCTTTAAATCACGAACAACGACCTGTAAGAAAAAGATGGCGACCGCCATTTACGTAAGTTGGTCGTCGAGTTTGTGTCATAAGTAATTTGAGAAATTTATGAACTTGGCAACCCAGCTGCGAACTCGGCGACCGCCGAGTTTGTATTTTGGGTCTCCATTTCCGTCTCGAGAGGAAATTGCAACTTTTCGTCGACCTTTTCTCGCTTCATCCTCTTTCCGAAGCATACAAACATCGATTGGCACTTTAACACTTATTCATATTCTGTAAATATCTCGATTGTGCGTGAATGCTGCATTGATAACCCAAAACTAAACCAAACGTATTATTTCATAAAACAATATGAATGAAGCACAAAAACATCACTGAACGATCCAATCAAAGACAAATATCCATCAAATTTACAACAGTAAATGCACAAGTGTTTATCAACGCCCCAAACTTAAACTATTGTTCGTCCTCGAACAATAAGGAGAACAATTGAAAGAAACATAATAAACACGAGGGGTGAATTTATTGATTAATAATTATTTCAGACACAAAGGGGATTGTAATTCCCGCATCAACAACCACAAAAATGATCAATTAAGTACAAAAATTCATGGTTTCAATCCTGACCTCCAGGAGTCTGCTTCTCACAGGATAGTGTATCACTCAAATTTCACTCAAATTTGTAATATAGGCTAGTGTATACTCTCAAATGTCAACTGTATAACTTCCCTACCATAGGCTTGCTTATTGTCTAATCTCTCCACTGACTTTGGGAATGTTAGAACAAAAATAAAAAAGGTCTTTAATTAAGGTTCTAATGTAGGTACATTGGTGAAAGGTCCTTATAACTTCATTTACTCAAATGTCTCCTTATCACATACCACACTTATTTATTTGCTTACTTAAATAATCTACACACTCTCCTTTTTTTTTTTTTGTATATGTATATAAATATATAGAGTATGAATAAACCAAATCATCATGCACTTTGCTAGGCTACCCACCAGTACTCTTTTTTCTATTTTCTCTCTCTCTTTTTCTTTTATATATATATTGTCCAACACAAGGATTTGGACTATGTACTACCATAACATTACTACAATCTTGCACCTACCAGTAACAAATACCCATATAACTCCATCCAAACCTCCTATAATCTGGTTAACAAATAAAAGGTTTATAGGCTCAACGGGTTCACAAAAGATTGTGTAACATGTTAGTGTTTGGGTTTTAATGAGGCTCATGAAATGATGGCCTAAGATCACTCCTAAGTTCATGACATTCCTCTACAGTTTTGAGATAGAAACCAAAGTAAGTTCTAGAGGTAAAGTGTATAATGTCATACTCTCAACAAAACGAACACAAGCTCAAGCATATCCTAGAGGCCAAAATCAATTCCACAAAAATATGCACCTCATCAACTTATACTGCAAATCATCAATGCAAGTTTCACGAGAAAGAAAGATTTGTCATCATTAACGTTGATCAATAAATTGCAAATATAACTCGTCCACCAACTATTTAATACTCAGTACAATGCTTCAAAATAATAAGGTTTCCAACACAAACCAACTTAAAGGAAATAAAGCAGTAATAACTAAACAAATACAGTAGGTTCAAGTTAATACAAAGATTGCACATCTCAAATCAGATAATAAAACAAAGTAAAAAGGTAGAAACACATATCGCCAATCACGTCCCCCTCCCCCAAACTTATTCGATGCGAAGTAAAGAATAAATTTGTGGGGAAAAGATCACGGAGATGTGTGTGAGACCTCATCAACTCCTCACTGCGGTGGTGGCCAGTACTGCAGAAAACAGGCCATGAACTGGCGCATCTGCTCCTCGGCCTCCTGCTGCCACTGCCACTGAGCCTGCTGCTCTGCATGCTGCCGCTACTCATCCTCAAAGGACCTCCTGTGGGTCCACTCCTGTCGCTGCTCCTCCTCAAAAGAGCGGCGCTCAACAACATACGAGCTCTGAGCCTCGGACAGGGCCTGCACCTGTGCACTCCAATCACCCCACTGCTGCTCCAGGGCGCCCAATCTCTCATCGAATGCCACTCTGTGGGTGCGTCGCTCATAGAACGCAGATGACTCATCACGAGTCCTGCGAGATGACTGACCCTGGGTATCATCCATAGGTGGCTGCAAGATAAAGTCACGGCGTTGAGTGTGTTGATCATGAAATTTCTTTGCACGCTCCTTGTAAAGCCTTGAACTCTCATAAGCTTCATTCTGGGATTCTTCGAGCTCTGTGAACTAAAGGCATCTCTTCTCCTCTGCAGCTTTCAAATCCCAGTTAATCTTTTTCACAGCCCATAATGCTCTATGCTCCAAATCCACCAGCAGATGGCATGACTTCCCAAACACTAATTGGTATGGCGACATACCTATACAAGTTTTGAAAGCCATTCTGTATGCCCACAGAGCATCATCAAGTCGAGTAGCCCAATCTTTTCTTGAAATCACTAATTTTTCCTGAATCTGTTTAATCTCGCGATTGGCTAACTCTGCCTGCCAATTGGCCTGAGGATGGTATGGGGAAGTGATTTTGTGGCGAACTCAATACTTGGCCAACAAGCTCCCAAACCATTTATTTTTGAAATGTGACCCTCCATCGCTGCTCCAAATCAAGTCAAGGTATTCTTCTGAAGAAATTCCAGCACCACCTTCGAGTCACTAGTCACCGTGGGGATAGTCTCCACCCACCTGGTCACATAATCCACACCAAGTAAGATATACTAATAACCGTGAGACTTAGGGAACTGTCCCATGAAATCGATGCCCCATACATCAAATGGCTCAATCTCCAACATGTACTTCTGAGGCATCTCATCTCTCTTGGAGAAATTCCCCATCCTTTGACATCTATCACAGCTTGCCACGAACTTCTGACAGTCATGGTAAATAGTAGGCCAATAAAATCAACTGGTTGGAATTTTTATTACCGTCCTATTCGTTGCGCAGTGGCGATCATATGGAGATAAGTGATAGTCCTCCATAGTCTTATTCCTCTCTTGCATCCCAATTCACCACCTAATCACCATATTAGCACAACGGCAGTATAGAAATGGATCATCCCAGTAGTAGAACTTGTAGTCATGCAGAAACTTCCTCTTCTGATGGGAAGTTAGATCAGGTGGTAGAACATCTGCAACCAGATAATTCACGAGATCTATATACCATGTAACCACCTCCTCAACTGCTAGCAACTGCTCATCTGGAAACACCTCATTAATGCGAATCATATGATCATCTCCCTCCACCGGATTCTCCAGCTTAGATAGATGGTCTGCCACCACATTTTGACATCCCTTGCGATTTTCAATCTCCATGTTAAATTCCTGCAGCAGTAGTATCCGTCGAATCAACCTAGGCTTTGCTTCCTTCTTCTCGAACAGATAACGAATGGTAGCATGATCCGTATACATAACTATCTTCGCGCCCACAAGATAAGCACGGAACTTATCAAATGCGAAAACCACAATCAGCATCTCCATTTCAGTGGTTGTATAGTCGACCTGAGCACCATCCAAGATCTTACTAGCATAGTGAATCACACTGAAAATCTTGTTCCTCGTCTGTCCCAGCGCAACTCCAACAGCAATATCACTGGCGTTGCACATCAGAACAAATGGCTCGAACTTGTCTGGTGAGATAATAACTGGAGCTGTGGTGAGAGCTTGCTTCAACTTCTCAAAAGCCTGCAAACAGTGTTCATCAAAACCAAATTTTGTATCTTTGACAAGTAGAGAACTAAGTGGCTTAGAGATTTTAGAAAACTCCCTGATAAATCTCCTGTAGAAGCCTGTATAATCCAGAAAACTCCTCACCGACTTCTCATTGGTGGGGGGCAGGCAACTTTGAGATAGCAATGATCGTTGCACGATCCGCCTCCAAACCTACAGTAGAAACTTTGTAGCCTAGAACTATGCCCTCTCGTACCCTAAAGTGGCACTTTTCCCAATTCAAAACAAGGTTAGTTTCTTCACAGCGCTGCAACATAGTAATGAGGTTTTCCAAACACTTATCAAATGAATGAACAAACACAGAAAACTCATCCATGAACACCTCCATGATGTTTTCTACAAGTCCACTAAAAATAGGCATCATACATCTTTGAAAAGTAGCAAGGGCATTACATAATCCAAAAGACATCCGTCTATATGCAAAAACACTATAAGGACAAGTAAAAGCAAATTTATGTTGGTCCTCAAGGGCAATAGCAATTTGATTATATCTAGAATAACCATCAAGAAAACAGTAAAAATCATACCCATCCAACCTATCCAATATCTGATCAATAAAAGGAAGGGGAAAGTGATCCTTACGACTATCATTGTTAAGTGCTCTATAATCAATACACATTCTCCAACCTATAACAGACATGTGAGCAATCTCCTGGCCATTCTCATCCTTGATGACTGTAGTGCCTCCCTTCTTGGCCACAACTTGAGTAGGACTCACTTACTCACTATCTAAGATGGCATAGATCATGCCAACATCCAACATATTAAGTACTTCCTTCTGCACAACCTCCTACATAATGGGATTCAACCGTTGTTGTTGCTGCACCTTCGGTTTATACCCATCCTCAAGTAAAATCTTGTGCATATAGATAGAAGGGCTAATACCCTTGATGTCAGATAATGACCACCCAATAGCAGATTGGTGGTCTCTCAATACTCTCAACAACCTCTCTAACTGAACAAAAGATATAGTAGCAGATATAATTACCGGTTATGTTTCTTTACTCCCTAGATACGCATACCTCAAATGATCCGGTAAAGGCTTTAGCTACAGAACTGGTGGCTCTTTCTTCGTCTCCTGCATCAAACTCATCTTGCGGGCTTTCTCTTCTTCCTCATCACTTCTCAACTTCAGAAAATGTGCATTCTCCACCCTATTCTACTCATCTGCACTGTCTAAAGCTAGAACAGACTCTAGCAACTTATCACACACATCATATAGCTCATCACATGAATAAATAGAATTCTGAACACCATAATTTAAAGAATCAGAAATAACATAAGAAGAATCAAAAGGATACAAAAACTGCACCATATCACATCCCTCGAAGTACCCACCATAACCATGCCTCTCCATAGCCTTGTAGATGGAAAATGTGATTTTCTCATCATTCACCCTCAAAACAACTTATTCTTCTTCACATCAATTAGAGCATCCGAAGTATTCAAGAATGGTCTCCCAAGTATCAATGGGATATTTCTGTCCTCCTCCATATCCAAGATCACAAAATCAGCAGGAAAAATAAACTGACCAACCTTCACTAACACATCTTCAACTACCCCTTTGGGATCAATCCGCCATCTGAAGCTTGATGGTGGCGGGATTGATATTCCCAATTCGCAGCCTCTTGAAGATAGAAAGGGGCATCGGATTGATTCTAGCCCCTGAATCACAAAGGACCTTCTCAAAACTCTGTCCCCCAATAATGCAAGTGATTGAGAAACAGCCCGGATCCGCCCTTTTAACTGGCATCATCTTATGGATTATAACACTGCATTCCTCGAACAGATTAATTGTCTTCAATGCTCCAAATGACTTCTTCTGGGTCACCATATCTATCAAAAACTTCATATACCTAGGTATTTCCTGCACAACTTCAATAAGAGGTAAATTAATAAGAATTTTCTTCATATTCTCCAAAATCCTCTTATATCTCTCATCCATCTACTTCTTAGCAAACCTCTGCGGGAAGGGAACAAAGACTGGTTGATAAGCTCATATTATTACTCACTTATCTATATTTTTCTCCATTGTTTCAAGTGCTTTTTATTATGTTTTTAGTTATTTCTGTGTATGAGACTATTTTAGAAGGTGTTATGCCTTTCATGGTCATTTTTGCAGGTATTTATGGTGGAAAAGAGGTGAAATGATGAAAGAGCTGAGTTACATGGAGTACCGCTTCGATTGACGCACGGGTAGTCAACCATAGATGGAAGATGAAGCCAAAATCCTAAAGTAGGACCTCTGTGTCGATCGACAGACTCTGTCGATCGACACAGAGGTCAGATGTCGATCGGAGGCACAAATAAAGGAAGGAGCTCGACACTTGCGGCTCTGTCGATCAACAGGCTCCCTATCGATCGACAGGAAGGTCAGACTCAGGGAATCGACATAGAAGCAATCCCAATTTTTTATTTGAAGGCTGTGTCGATTGACAGGCTCCCTATCGATCAACACAGATGCTCAACATGGATATTTTCACCTATTTTGGCATTTCTATTATTTTAGCCTAATACATATATTAGGTCTTTTTCACTCATCTATAAATAGAGACTTATATGCACGAAAATTATGTTATCTTTTATGTATTATTGCACTTAGAATATTTTGGCATTGGAGTTTTTACAAGACTTTGAAGGTTGCTCTTCAATTATGAGGTATTCTATATTATGTTTTCTTTAAATCTAGTCATGTTTGTGGCTAGAACGCTAACAGGTTCTAGGGTTATGATTTATCTTTTCTAATGCATGCATAATTGATATAAACTCTTAAGCATGGTTTAATTCTCTGATTTAATTCAATAATCTAGATTAAAAGATGGACCGAGAGGTGAATTGAGATCTAGGTTTGAAGTTATCAATTGAAGGACCGAGAGGTGAAAATTGTTAATAGGAAGAGAGAATTAAATATGTTGGCTTTCTGTCTCAAAAAGAAGAAACTTGCATAGGAATTAATTAGATAATTATTGAGATATACTGAATTGGTGTTCTTGAGACCGAGAGGATAAAGTCATTGTTTAGTAATCTAGGATTTAAATTGCCGGACCAAGGAATTTAATCCATTGAAATATGATATTTTCCCCATTGCTGAGTTGATTGAAATTGCATGTTAATGATTGGATTATCTGCCCTAGGATCTGTGCTTTCTTTAATTGTTTTAAAACCCTTTATTTTCTCGCACTGTCATCATTAATTTACAAAACAAAACCCCATTCCTATTTTCCTCAAACTTCTATGTTCTAGAAATCATAGCTAGTACTTTTGATAGCTCGTTGCACAGTCCCTGTGGGATTGACCACCTTCCGGTGCAAAATTTATTTGCTTGCTGCTAAAAATAGTTTATCAAGTTGGTGCCATTGTCGGGGACTGTCAGATCTATTTAATTATTAGTTTATTTTTAGTTCTGATGGATTGAGGCTGTAATTTATTTCAATTTGGTTTTATTTTCATTCTTGTTGATTTTTGTGTTTTTAAATTCGAGTTTTAAGGGTTTGATTTTTTTTTTGGCGTTGGATTTTTGTGTTTTCAGTTTCTATGATTTTTCTATTTTTGGGCTCTGTTTCGATCGACAGCCTCCCTGTCGATCGAAGCAGAAGCAGAAATCCTTGTGTCGATTGACAGAGCCCCTGTCAATCAACACAATTGCTGATTTTCAGTTTTCTTTTGTTTTTTTTGCAGGTACATGAACACAAGGGCTCGGGCAAACCACTCAAGAATTTTGATCCAAAATTCAAGGCCACAGTCCGGAGAGGGAAAAACAAAGAGAAATAAAGCACAAGCACAGTCATGGACGACATGCCACCATTGGAGGATCCCGAGCAGCAACTCATAACTCAAGAGAATGCCATCTTGCTTGTCCTAGAAGTAAATCAAATGAAGGACATCATCAAGTAGCTCATGGCAGAGAGGGAAGCTGACACACGCGAGGCCGAAAGAAGAGAAAGAGAAAGGCACCACCAAGATGACTCCAATGATGAGGACCCGAATGCGATGGCCAAGAAGTACAGTCCACAGCCCGGGAATGAGGGATTTGCTATTGGCATCATCGACAATAACTTTGAACTCAAGACTGGTTTGATTCAGATGGTTCAACAAAACTAGTTTAGGGGCCGAGTAGTGGAGGATCCGTACACCCACCTTAGGATGTTCGTGGAGGTGTGTGATACCAACAAGTAGGGAAGAGTCACCCAGGATGTGATCCATCTGCGCTTGTTTCCCTTCTCACTTAGGGATCAGGCTCGGACGTAGTTTACAGCCCTGGACTGCACCAGCATCCGTACATGGGCCGATCTCAGGGCAGAGTTCATTGCCGCCTTCTTTCCACCATCAGTCATTATACAAAAGAAGATGGAGATCCTACAATTCCACCAAAAGATGGACGAGTCCTTATTTGAGGCGTGGAGCAGGTTCAATGAGTTGCTGCGGAGTTGCCCATAACATGGAGTAGACACCGAGGAGCAGGCCCATGTTTTCTACAGAGGGTTGACTGAAAAGACCCAAGAATCAGTAGATTATGCTGCTGGGGGATCCTTGATGAGAAAGTCACCAGAGAAGGCCATGAAGTTGTTCAAGAATATGGCCTTACATACTCAGCAGTGGGCAATCCAAGGAGGCCTCAAGTCCGAGCTATCGAGAAAAAGGAGGATGATGCACTGAAAAAAGAATTAGAAAGGTTCAAGAAGGAGGTCGAAAAACTAACTACTTCTACTTCTGTTTCTGTTGCACAGGTTGACCCTATCGTCGATGTGAACTACATGAATCGTTGTGGCTACCAGAATCAGTACCGGCAAGGGGGATACCAGCATTACCATCCTAAACATCATCCATGCTTCTCTTACTATCAGCCCGAAGCTGCTGAACAACCTCCACTGGACTTTGATGTGCAAGATGGTGAAGTCGTGGAGAAGAAGAAGGAGAGTCTCGACGAGGTACTCAAAAACTTCATCAAAGCCTCAGATTTCCGAGTTGGGAAGATATAAAATGAAGTGGCAGGATTGAACACCAAGGTGGATCATATCGGCAAGCACGTTCAGATCATAGAGACTCAAGTGAGTCAGATTGCTACCACTCTCGGGATGCAACATACTCCAGGAAAGCTGCCAAGTACCACCAAGATCAACCCAAAGAACCAGAAGGACTGCAAGGCTGTGAAGCTCAGATCCAGAACCAGCTATTCAGGCCCGAGCATGCCCCAAAGCAAGTTTGGGGGAAAAGGAGATTCAGCTCGCAGAGCCGGCCTATTTTTCGATCGACAGACAGCCTGTCGATCGACACAGAGGCTATGAGCCAGAAGTCGACATAAATACAGATGAGCCGATTGACAGGATTGCAGTGGGTGTGTCGATCGACACACCCCCTGTCGATCGATAGGTAGGTCAGACAGGCAACCAGTCGACACAACAACCTCTTCAGCACCATCCCTCAACTTCCAAAGCTTCCAAGACACCTCCGATGCCTTCTCCTCAGCGATTTGCCAAGCAAAAAGAGGATTCCAAGTTCTCATGCTTTGTCGAGAACTTGAAGAAGGTAAGCATTAATCTCCGCAAGCTGATGAGTGAGAAGAAACAATTTGTGGAGAACGCAATCGTAAAGCTTCATGAGCAGTGCAGCATGGTCCTCCAATAGAAGATGCCAATCAAGAGGAGTGATCCAAGGTGCTTTACAATCCCAGTTGAGATTGGGGGGATTTCTTTCGAGAAGGTGCTATGCGACATTGGAGCCGACATCAACCTAATGCCCTACACCATCTTTCAGCGCCTCAAGATTGGAGAACTCAGGCCGACCACAATTACACTGCAGATTACAGACTGATCAGTGTCTCGCCCGAAAGGTATCATTGAAGATGTTCTCATTCGTGTGGGTCATCTAATATTTCCTGCAGATTTTGTGGTCCTCGATATGAAAGTAGATGGAAGCACACCTTTGGTTTTGGGAAGGGAGTTCTTGGACACAAGTGCTGCCTTGATTGACTGCCGTGGAAGAGAGATCACCTTGCGAGCTAATGAAGAGAAGATCATATTCCAACTCGACAAAAGCCGGCAATAATCTGAGTGCTTCAGGATCACATCCCGAGAGGAAGCAAATGAAGAGGAAGATAAAGAAGCAAGTGAGGAATTCAAAGAAGACCAAGCCGCCCAAAGATGGGAGCGAGGCGGCAAAATTGTCAATTACACCATCTCAACCCGAGCTCATTGCTGTCATCCAAGATCAATGGTTCTATATGGTGGATTCCAAAGGAAGGCGAGTGCGATCTAGCCCGCCCTGGTTCTGAAAAGAGGTATCGTCGAGCTACGACGTTAACTAAAGCAATTGTTGGGAGGTAACCCAACTGTTTATCTGCTTATGTTTCAATTTCTTTAAATCTTTGTTTTTAATTTTCATATTTTTATTTTCTGCCTTTACTTTATTTTTGTTTTTGTGGTTAATTTTAAAAAAAAAGTCAAGAAGGATTACCTCTGTCTCGATCGACAGTCTCCTGTCGATCGAGATAAAGGTCAGCATGGAGTACACTTGGATCGACAGAAGCAAGAGTCGACAGAAGGCTCTGTGTCGATTGACAGGCCCCCTGTCAATTGACACAGAGTGCTAGCACCCCCAATTCTCCGTCGCGACGAGCTGATTCCTCCGGTGGATAAAAACGTTGATGTATGAGATCAACGAGTTAGGTACAGGTTATGTTTCTTGTCTGATTTTCAAACTTTTTCTTACTCTCTGAGTTTGAAATAAGTTTGGGGGGATGTGGACAAGAAATTCGAACTATCTATCCTTTTACTTGCTTTATTTTTTATTGCATTATTTGAATTGGTGTGTTTATTTAATTTTTGCCTAGATAGATATTATGTTGAGAAATTTTTTTTGAGAATTTTTTTGAGTAATTACACCCTCTTGCATTATATGTGAGTTTGGAATCGATCTTAGTTGAGTTGATTTGATTTCAATTTTGTTTGATTTGCCTATGAATGTAGAATACCGCATGATAGGGCTTGATTGAAACTTACACTTGCATGATGTTTGAGTGGATTGAAATTGACTAAGGAAGACATTTTTGAACCCAACTGAGAATTTTGAGCCTTTATTTGTTCATGAGAGATTCGCATGCATGTTTTCGTTTCACTAGAACTTACTTTTGTTCTGTTTCGAGACTGCATAGTATGCACAAGGATAGGAAATGATCCTAGGCTATCTTTGTAAGCCAATTAATCCAAAACAATGTCCCTTTTAATATTTTATCCTTAGTCAACCCCTTTGAGCCTTACTTCATTTTTTTGTCTTGTCTATAAGATTTCTATGATTGTAAGGAGGTATTTGTCTTGTCTATGAGACTGTGGGAAGAATAAGGGTGGAATATTTGAAAGATGATGAGAAAAATTTATAATTGGTATGCAAAGAAATAGCTCTAGACAAAAAAAAATTGATGTCCTTATAAGCTCAAATGTTTAAACAAAATTTTAAGAGTATAAAAGGGCTAGAAAAAAAAAGTAGAAGAAAGAAAGAGCTAATTATGGTTTGAATTTTAATATTTAAGGAGATGGGGTAAATGTTGATAGATGGTGATTTTGATATGTTGAGAGTCGCGAACTCAATATTTTCTTTTTAGTCACTTGGCCATATTTCCTTACCTTATCACAAAAAGCCTACATTACAACCCTTTCAAAGTCCTTTTTGATTCTTGAATTGTGTGCACAAATGAGCAGTGAAGATTTTAGAACTCTTGCAAGCCTATGGTAGAAATTTCTTCATACATGTTGTGAGTGCATTCATTGAAACCCAAACACTTGTGTGAATGAGCGATACATTTTCCTGTGAGTCTTCCGAAGTTGATGAATATCTTATCTTTTTCAATTGCTTGTGTGATGTGGATTGATGAACCTTGATTGTGATGAATCTTGTGAGGCATTGCACTTTCAACTGCTTGAGACTTCTTTTCTTCTTTTCTTCGATTGAGGACAGTCTAATATTCAAGTTTGGGGGGTTTGATAAGCTCATATTATTACTCACTTATCTACATTTTTCTCCATTGTTTCAAGTGCTTTTTAATATGTTTTTAGTTATTTCTGTGCATGAGACTATTTTAGAGGGTATTATGCTTTTCATGGTCGTTTTGCAGGTATTTAGGGCGAAAAAGAGGTGAAATGATGAAAGAGCCGAGTTAAATGGAGTGCTGCTTCGATTGATGCACGGGTAGTCGACTAGAGATGGAAGACAAAGCCAAAATCCTGAAGCAAGACTTCTGTGTCGATCGACAGACACTCTGTCGATCGACACAAAGGTCGGATGTCGATCAGAGGCACAAATGAAGCAAGGAGTTCGACACTTGCGGCCCTGTCGATCGACAGGCTCCCTGTCAATTGACAGGAAGGTTAGACTAGGGGAATCAACACAGAAGTAATCCCAGTTTTTGATTTGAAGGTTGTGTCGATCGACAGGCTCCCTGTCGATCGACACAGATGCTCAACATGGATATTTTCACCTGTTTTGGCAATTTCTGTTATTTTAGCCCAATACCTAGATTAGGTCTTTTTCACTCCTCTATAAATAGAGACTTATATGCACGAAAATTAGGTTATCTTTATGTATTATTTCACTTAGAATATTTTGGCATTGGAGTTTATACAAGACTTTGAAGGTTCCTCTTCAATTCTGAGGTATTCTATATTTTGTTTTCTTTAAATCTAGTCATGTTTTGTGCCTAGAACCCTAACATGTTTATCTTTTCTAATGCATGCATAATTGATATCAACTCTTAAGCATGGTTTAATTCTCTGATTTAATTCAATAATCTAGATTAAAAGATGGACCGAGAGGTGACTTGAGATCTAGGTTTAAAGTTATCAATTGAAGGACCGAGAGGTGAAAATTGTTAATAGGAAGAGAGAATTAAATATCCTGGTTTTAGTATCAAAAACAAGAAACTTGCATAGGAATTAATTAGATAATTATTGAGATATACTGAATTGGTGTTCTTGAGACCGAGAGGATAAAGTCACTGTTTAGTAATCTAGGATTTAAATTGCCAGACCAAGGTATTTAATCTATTGAAATTTGATGTTTTCCCCATTGCTGAGTTGATTGAAATTCCATGTTGATGATTGGATTATCTTCCCTAGGATCTGTGCTTTCTTTAATTGTTTTAAAACCCTTTATTTTCTCGCACTGTCATCTGTAATTTACAAAACAAAACCCATTTTCTATTTTCCTCAAACTTCTATGTTCTAGACATCATAGCTAGTACTTTGGATAGCTCGTTGCACAGTCCTTGTGGGATTGACCACCTTCGGGTGTAAAATTTATTTGCTTGCTGCTAAAAAAAGTTTATCACTGGTCCAGCAGGTTTAAGACTATCTTCAGGACAAGTACCCTTGCTATTATTCAATTGTTCTTCTTCAGGAAGAACATCACCAGGTTGTGCAACTTCAGGTTGCACATACAAATCAACTGGAATGGATGGACCTTCATATGATTTGCCACTACGAGTTGTAATGGCATTGCAATTATCCTTCAGGTTCACCACAATATTACTAAGAAACTGCCCAGGAGTGTGCTGGTTGCCAATTACATTGGCAATCTGGGAAATCTGAGTATCTATATGCTTCATATGCTTTCCGATCTCACCCATACCAGTCCGCAACTCCGTGATATCCCCCTCCATCTTACTTGTCTTGGCATTAGACACTGCAATAAATTGAGTGAGGAGTTCCCTCATGCTTGGCTCCTTTGGCTCATTAATTGCCCTATTGGTTACATAAAACCTAGGTGGGGGCTGCAGTGAATTTTTCAGATTAGCATAGGAGAAGTTGGGGTGGTTCCTGTTGTTAGGATGATAGACCATGTTCCCTGCTGGATACCCCCTATTGTTGTTGAAGTTCCTCTCATTGACATAATTGACATCCTCAACTTGAACTTCAGTCCCGTGATCAAACCCATACTGAGGTTGATTATTCTCCAGCTTATTGAGGTGGGTATCCAGTGATTTAGTAGAAGCAGCTACCTCCAGTCTTATCAATCTGACTTCAGCAGCCAGATCTCAAGTATCATCGACTGCTGCCACCCTGCGATCACTTCTTTCTGTTGGCCAGTTATACTCACTCTTGGCAATAATTTCCAGCAGTTTTGTACCCTCCATTGGGGGTCTGGCAGTGATAGAGCCCCTAGCAGAAGCATTTACAAATGTCTGAGTCTCATTATCGAGCCCTCTATAGAAATAACAAACTATCTACCTTTTAGTGAATCCGTGACAAGGGCAAGCACGAAGAATGTCCTTATAACGTTCCCATGCGTCATATAAAGACTCTCCAAAAAATTGTTTGAACTGAGCAATTTGAGTCTGCAACCTGATAGTCTTGTTTGGTGGGTAAAACTGGATCAAAAGCTGTTTGCAAATCTCCTCCCATGTTGCGATCTCGCTGTGGTCCAGAGATAAATACCAAGATGAGGCTTTATCACGCAACATAATAGAGAACAACCGCAGTCTGATGTAGTCAACAGGTACCTGATTCTGCTTAACTGTGTCACACAGTAATAGAAAGGACTAGATGTGCACATGAGGATCTTCAGTAGGCAACCCTACAAACTAATTCTGCTGAGCTGTATGAATCAACTCCATCTTCAATTCAAAGTTTGGTGTATTCACCTTCAGCCCAAAGTCAGCATTACGATGCCGATTAGTCATAGGCTCCTACATCTCATCAATGGTTGCATCATGAGGCACTACTCGAGTTTCTTGATCCTGGAGCTTCAGATTCATCGCTTGCAGTTGCCTCTTCTACTCTGCAATCTGTGTTGCATGATCGTCAACCATAGTGAATGCTAATTGTCTCCTGGCGGAATTCTTGTGACAAGTAGCTTCGACCTCCAGATCTATAAGTTCAAGTGGAGGACCTTTCGATCCGGTTCGCATTTACTACTTGAAAAGAAACACCAAAAGTGATCAACACAAAAAATAACAATAAAATATATGCAAAAAATCTAGATTAGTGGCTCAATATTAGAAATAGTGTTAACTAGAAATCTATGCAATCCTTGACAACGGTGCCAAAAACTTGATAGCGTGTTTTGCAACACGCTATTCTGCAAGTGTACAGACCATTGTAAATGGCAAGTAATGAAAATATCGAACACAAGGATTGGAGGCTCGAAATATAATTAAGCGCTCTAACATAGATATCTCACTACTATGTAGAGAGTTTGATAAAGTGATAAGATTATTAAACTAGGCAATTTTTGAAAGTAATAATTAAAAAGAGAACAAATGATTTATTTAGAAAATAAGGAAGAAATAGGATTCCTGGATTATCGACTATAATGAACAATTATGCTTAATATTCATTCAATCCAATTCCAATTTAATTTCCAAACATATGAGTTAATCACAAATATGTTATCATTCAATTCTCTCGAATTCTAAATTATAACATGGAAATAAAATTCATAATGACTCCTCTCGGATGAGTAGAAATAATTTTACTCTTGATTAAAACTTCAAATTTCAAAACCCATCAATAATCAAATTCCTCTCATATATTCAATTAATTAAATCTAATTATCCTGCAACCTACTGATAAACCTAGATCTCTCAGTTCAAGAAATATCAATCAATTTACTATCAATGACCAATATCAAGTAAATAATGAAAACCCAGGACAATCAGAATGCGAATGGAAAAGAAAAATTGAATTAAAGAAATAATTGCATAAAATCCATAACAAGTTCAAACCCTAGAATCCAAGTGGATTTAGCTAAACATGCTAAATTCCATCAACAGAGAAGAAGAAATACAGAAAGATAAAGAAAACATAGAATCAAAGAACTGTGCTCTTCAATCTTCAATCTTAAATCTTCTTAGTTTGTGTTCTCCACTAAGTTCTCAGTTCTTTCACAATTCTCCAAACTCAAAACAATGAACGACTGACTTCTAATAAACTTTGGAACCCTATATTTATATCAAACTCGTACAAATAAAAAATGATATGAAAATTACGTCAATACTTGAGCTTTAAAACACGAACGACGAATCATAACACAAAGATGGCGACCGCCATTTACGTAAGTTGGTTGCCGAGTATGTGCCATAAGTAATTTGAGAATTTTACAAACTTGATGATCCAGCTGCAAACTCAGTGACCGCCGAGTTTGTATTTTGGGTTGCCATTTTCGTCTCGAGAGGAAATTGCAACTTTTTGTCAACCTTTTCTTGTTTCATCCTATTTTTGATGTATACAAACATCAATTTGATGGATTTTTATACTGAAAGCATTATGATTGGTATATTATGTACAAGGTCGATTGGTTAATATATTGGGAATCATAAATATTGTAAGTTCATCTCTTGTCTGAATTAACAAACATGTGTCGCAAATGCTCTTATCCTCTTATCTCGTCGATAGGGAGATCATACGGTGTGTAGTAGATCTCAGAAGATCGTATGAATCATTTAACCTAGCGAGATATAAATGATTATCACACCTGAGACAGTTCCAGGATAAACTGTCGGTGTAGGTGCAACATACGCGGTAATAAGCATCTTATCTTGGATGGCTTAGTATGCTGGTGTGGGGCATGCATTTGAGTGGATTGACTCAGGAATATAAGATGTTAATTAATTAAATGGTTTGTCAGAGCTTAAACTGTAACCTTAAATGTGGGATATACCGAGCCCATGCAACCCGTACCTCAAAACGTGGTAGCAAATAGGTAGGATAGTATTGATTCTCTGGTGGAATGAATCAATATTAATTAATTAATTATATTCTGGGTTGAATATGAGAATTAATTAATTGATAAACCTTATTTGCTATTTGCATTCTGGTCCCTGGTCTGGCCCATGAAAACTCAGGCCCAATAGAAGTCCATAATTTCCTATAAATAGGCCTCAGGTTCTCAGATCACATCACACCACAAGATCATCAGTTGCAACACAGCAAACTAGAATTTCGGAGCTGTGTGTGATCGACTAGATCTGAGAAATGAGGAGGAAATTCTGCTTCTCAACCGGGCAAGGAATCCGAAGGGAATCTTCACCAGATATTCGGATTAAAGTTGGGATACAGATTAGAAAATCAGATCAGGAGGATCGTGTTCTTTCTTCTCTCCCTCTTGTTTTTTGAAAATTATCTTTTAATTTTCAAAGATTTCATTCCTCAATCTGTTAGGAATAAATTTTAGTGCGCGGGAATAAGGATCGAGGATCAAATCTCTGCGCATTCGTTCTTCAGGTTTCTACAATCCAAGTATTCCAAAAAAAACGCTTTCTGCATAATCAATAGGAGCATGCTGGGATTAATCATAGGCATATCAATTTATTTTTGATATTCTAGTTAACGATCTCGGCTAACGAATTATGTGATTCAGTTCACAAATCCCTTCAATTGGTATCAGAGCGAGGTTGATTAATTGGCTCTGTCAGGAAAAATAATATTGCCTATGATTTGCATGATAATTATTATTGAATGAATGCATGAATGATTTTTGGATTGTATGTTTGTGTTTTTGTTCCTTGTGGTTCTCGGGTTAATCCGCCCTTTTATAAGGATTCATTTTTCACCCACGAGATAAATCCGTGGTTAGATTTAAATTTCAAATTATATTAGGATGTTATTTCCCTGTAATTTTCAATTTTAAATCAAATTTGTAAAACAAAGAACGAAGAACGCGAAGAACACGAAGAACATGAAGAACACGAAGAATGAAGGATCGCATGATGCATCGAGGCGGGGCATGACAGCGTCGGCATGAGGGATGTGCATGGCGGTCATGAAGACATGAGGGCACGCCGGTGGTGCATGCAACAGACGGCCGAAGCAGGACGCAGCCAGCGCGGCGGCGCGCGGCAGAACCCTAAGTTCCGCGCGGCCGCGTACAGCAAGCAGCAGCCCGCACTCAGGCCCGGCCGTGGAGGCATGGCGCGGGCACGACAGGTGGCGGGGAGGGCTAGGGAGAGCGGGGCAGGCGCAATCTGCGATCAAAAACGCACGGCGGCAGAACCCTAGGTTTCGCGCGTGCGCATGTTGGCCTTTTTTTTCTGCACTGGCGCCCGCGGCAGCTCCTAGCTTGTCGGTCGGTGATAGCGGTGGTGAGGCATAGCAGCTCGGGGCAGGGAAGGCGCGGGCTGGGGGCGGCCGGTGGCGGGGCTTGGCACGGACGGTGGTGCTGCAAACCCTAAGATTTGCGGGCTGTTAGCGCGGGCTTCGAACCGCGTCTCTTGCACGTTTCTCCCGGTGAGCTATGGGCGGCTAACGGCGAGAGAAGAGGTGGCCGGCGTTCGGGCAATGGTCGGTGCAGACCGGGGCGGCGGCAGGCAAAGAGGGTGATGGCCGGGGTGGCGGAGATCGCAGGCTGCAGCCATGCATGGCTGCTGCATGATTCCGACAGGACCGCGGCAGCGGCGGGTTGCCTGCAGTGGTGGTGCGCCGGTGGTGGCCCGTCGGGCCAAGTTCTCGCGGGATATCAGGCTTGCAATGTGTGCCCGGGTCCGCGATTTGGTTAATTGGCCCAATTGTCCAATTTTCTGATGGATCAAACCTTGAAGGCCCAGTTTCAGAAAATGAAGTCAGATCACAGTCCAAGTAGTGGGAGCCCAGTGGAAGATCTGTGAAATAATCCCAAATTGTAATAGATAGAATTATTTCTTAATTTCGTATCATGAGGCCATGAGGACATTTTTTATTTGCTTTATTCTTTGTCTTCGCATGATATATGTGTTTACATTAATTGCGCAACATACAAGGATGTAGTAGATAATAGGAGCTTGCTTATTGCTTTTATTTACAAACTTTTAAAGCATGCTTATGTGATTTATTTTATGTAATTAATTAAAACTATAAATTCGGGGTTCATGCATGGCATGATAGAATTTTAGCAACATTATAATTATGGCTACATAAAATAATCTATTCAATTGAACCTTATGAAGTTAAAATTACAAAGCTTTTAATTTAATAAAACCTCCACAAAGCGATCCCTTATTGGAAGTGGGTAATTTATTAGGTAAACGTCTACATGTGTAGCTTACTTAATTTATTATTCATAAGTTCTAGATGGGATTTCTTAAAACAAACATTTAGTTCAGGTGAGAAGTGGGAGTTCATGCGTAAACGTCTACATGTGTAGCTTGCGTATGGAGTTTTCATAAGTTCTCTAGGGATTGAATTAGATGAGACAACCTTATTATAAGGGATCAGGGTGTGTCCTAGTAGATCCTTATATGAGAGGGTTGGCTTTGGTGGTATGCTAGTTTAGATATTATCCAAAGTATAACTCATTTGTGATGTCCCTGCTCAGTTAGTCTCCAATTATTAATTCCATTTGTCTAAGGAACCCCGACAT
>JAPKLW010002276.1:0-17353 GCA_026898455.1 Plectranthus barbatus | reverse complement strand
CATATAAAATCCTCAGAAATGGTTTAGTTTTCAGTCAAAAGTGATCAAATTCACATCAGTAAAATGCTCAAAATTAGTGTTTATCAATCCCAAGCAAATGAAAGGTGGTTACTTTTATTGCCGTGAGAATCAGAACGTGGTGGTCAGTACCAACGCAAGATTCTTGGAGGACGAATATGTAAGAAACCACAAATCCAAGAGTGAAATTATCCTCCACGAGCTTGGGAATAATGAAGCGATTCCATCAGGAAAGCCCAGTGTAGTGGTAAAATCACCTGTGATAGGTGAGAGAATACCAACACTGCCACCAATGCAAGGTATGGGACCAACGAGTACTGTGCCTACTACTGACATAACTCAGATGCCTCGTCACAGTGGGAGGGTTGTCCACCAACTAGAAAGGTACATGTTCGTGGGAGAGTTTTTTGACTTGATCCCGGAAAGCGAACTAGATAATATCGATCCCTAGATGTACGATGAGGTGGTATATGATAAAGATGCGGATAAATGGCTGATTGCCATGGATTCGAAAATAGAAACCATTACGACTATGAACGTATACCAGAAAACTAATTTGCCAGATGGCTATCGAGCCATTGGGTGCAAATGGGTATACAAAAGAAAGAAAGGAGTGAATGGTGAAATTACAGCTTTCAAAGCAAGGATGGTGGCGAAGGATTATAGTCAGAAAGAAGGTGTAGACTATGACAAGACCTTCTCACTGGTAGCCATGCTTAAGTCCATTCAAATAATCCTAGCCATAGCAGCACATATGGACCTACATATTTGGCAGATGGATGTCAAAATCACATTTCTAAACGGGTACCTTGAAGAAGGTCGGGACTTCTATATGCAACAGCCAGAAGGTTATGTGCAAAAGGGTGAAGAACATTTGGTCTGGAAGCTCAAGAAGTCGTTGTATGGACTTAAGTAAGCTTCACGGTCATGGAATCTATGTTTTGATGAAGTGATTAAATCCTATGGATTTTCACAATGTTCAAACGAGAGTTGCGTGTACCGTCTATGTGTCAGCGAAAATATGGTGTTCCTTGCACTTTATGTAGATGATATTCTCCTAATTGGCGATAATGTGGAAATATTGTCGGGCATAAAGGGATGGTTATCCGAACAGTTTCATATGAAGGACCATGGGGAGGCAGGATACATCCTAAGGGTAAAAGTATTGCGGGAGTGCAAGAAAAGGATGTTGGCCTTGTCTCAAGCGTCATATGTGGATACTGTGATTGCCCGTTTTAGCATGCAAACTGCCAAGCAAGGTCTGTTACCCTTCTGACATGACATACATCTTTCCAAGGATCAGTGTCCGACGACACAAAAGGAGAAAGATGAGATGAGCAACGTGCCGTATGCATCGGCCGTAGGGAGTCTCATGTATGCAATGCTATGCACGAGGCCAGATATCTGCTTTCTTGTAGGCATGGTAGCAAGATATCAATCTAACCCTGGACAGGCGCAGTGGACCACGGTAAAGCACATACTCAAATACTTGAAAAGGACTAGAGACTATTTGTCTTGTCTATCAGTGTGAGGAGTTGTGCCCTGTGGATTATACGGATTCCAATTTCCAGGCAGACCGAGATGAAAAGAAGTCCACCTATGGCTATGTGTTTACATTGGGAGGTGGGGCCATATCATGGAGGAGTGCAAAGCAGAAGTGCATTGCTGACTCCACCATGGAAGCAGAATATGTGGCAGCTTCTGAAGCTTCAAAAGAAGCAATATGGTTTGAAACTTCCTTCTGGATTTGGACGTGATTCCTAAGTTGCCCAAGACTATCACGGTATATTGTGATAATTCGGGAGCTGTGGCTAATTTAAAGGAACCACGAACTCACAGAGCAACAAAACACATTGAAAGGAAGTACCAAATTATATGAGAAATTGTAGCAAGGGATGATGTGCTGGTAGAGAAGATTGATACAAAAGATAATCTAGCAGATCCATTCACAAAAGCTCTGTCTCAGAAGGTCTACGAGATGCATGTACGTAACCTTGGGCGAAGGACAAAGCCAGCCACATAGAATGATTGATGTAATAGCTAGATTAGTTTAGACATGTTATACTCTAGAAAGCACTTGTATAATGCTTTGAGTATAAGTGGGAGATTGGTGGATTTATATACTGAAAGCATTATGATTGGTTAATATACTGGGAATCATAATGTTGTATGTTCATCACCTGTCTGAATTAACAAACATGTGTCGCAAACGCTCTTATCCTCTTATCTCGTTGATAGGGAGATCATACTGTGTGTAGTAGATCACGGAAGATCGTATGGATCGTTTGGCCTAGCGAAAATATAAATGATTATCACAGCTGAGACAGTTCCAGGATAAATTGTCGGTGTAGGCAGCAGCATACGCGGTAATAAGCATCTTATCAAGGATGGTTTGGTATGCTGGTGTGGGGCACGCATTGATAAAGACCTAAGTTGAGATCGATTCTTTTATCTAACATTAAAAGAATCTAGATCTCTATGGCTTGATGAGATCCTAAACCTAAATGAAAGTACAGAAGTATATGCGGATTGTGTATCAGTTTGAGTTACAGTGAAAAGCTCTAGTTGAGCTTGTATGTCTGTATCTTGGGTGATAGCAATCTGTGTATGACTGTCTGGTACTGGAACTAGGTAACCACATCCTGTATAGGATGGTGACATTCCCTGAGCAGCTCAAAAGGTTTGTTATGCTAAAGTCCTGCAGGCTGATTGAGTTCAAGCATAAGTGAAAATGTTTGATTGGATTGACTCAGGAATATAAGATGTTAATTAATTAAATAGCTTGTTAGAGCTTAAATTAATTAATGAATTTCTGTAACCTTAAATGTGGGATATACCGAGCCCATGCAACCCGTACCTCAAAACGTGGTAGCAAATAGGTAGGACATTATTGATTCTCTGGTGGAATGAATTAATATTAATTAATTAATTATATTCTGGGTTGAATATGGGAAATAATTAATTGATAGGCCTTATTTGCTATTTTCATTCTGGTCCCTGGTCTGGCCCATGAAAACTCAGGCCCAATAGAAGTCCAGAATTTCCTATAAATAGGCCTCAAGTTCTCAGATCACATCACACCACAAGATCATAAGTTGCAACACAGCAAACCAGAATTTGGGAGCTGTGTGTGATCGACTGGATCTGAGAAACGAGGAAAAAATTCTGCTTTGCAACCGGGCAAGAAATCCGAAGGGAATCTTCACCAGATATTCGGATTAGAGTTGGGATACAGATCAGAAGATCATATCAGGAGGATCGTGTTCTTTCTTCTCTCCCTCTTGTTTTTCGAAAATTATCTTTTAATTTTCAAAGATTTAGTTCCTCATTCTGTTAGATATAAATCTTGGTGCATGGGAAAAAGGATCGAGGATCAAATCTCTGTGCACTCATTCTTCAGGTTTCTACAATCCAGGTATTCCACAAAAACCCCCTTTATGCATAATCAATAGGAGCATGCTAGGATTAATCATAGGCATAGCAATTTATTTTTGATATTCCAGTTAACGATCTCGGCTAACGGATTAAGTGATTCAGTTCACAAATCCTTTCACAATTGACACTTTAACACTAAGGCATATTCTTTAAACAACTCGATTGTGTGTAAATCTTGCATAGACAACCCAAAACCAAACCAAACCAAACGTAATATTTCAAAGAAAAATATGAATCAAGCATAGAAATATCACTGAACGATCCAATCTAAGGCAAATATCCATCAAATTTACAACAGTAAATGCACAAATTGAGTGTTTATCAGCACTAGGCGTGTGTGTTCTTTGGGTTGATTAATATATTCGATCCCCCTCCATCTGTGGCCCTTGTTTTTTTATGTGTCTTAGATTTTGATTTTGGGTTATTCCGGTGTGTCTCCATTCTGGTACATGTGCTCTATTTTGATTGCTTCCCTAGCCTTTTGGGCGAACATGTATCACATGCCTTGTTGTTGTTCATCGTCCTTTTCATTCTAATGTTTCAATTTTTCATTCGAGGCTTTTGTCAACTTGTGATCTGGCTCGTTATTATTTTGGGGTGCGAGAGGTAGACTGATTGATTTGGTTGGGTTGCCTTTGTGTGAGTATTCAGATGCTTTGGAGTCACCGTAATTGGTCCGGAGTGCGATTTCTCGCCTTCTTGAGGCCTTTTTCCCGTTCATCTGCTTGGTTTTTCTTTTTGGTTGCTTTTTGGGGGGCCTCTTCCCTTTCGTGTTTTGCAATATCTCATATGTTTCTTCTTGAATTTCAGTGCTTAGAAAATGAGTCATGGGATCTTCGGATTGAGAGGCTGAGTTCTTGAAAGAATTTTCCTCGTGATTGGGATCGACCGAGGTCGATGTTGAGCGTCCCTTCGACCGCGATGAGGCGACCTCATCAGGTTCTGTAGGTGGTCAGTTCGTCCACGAGCACAGCGAGGGTGGCCTCAGCTCTGATGAGGGCTTCGACCGTGAGGGATCGGATAACGAGGGCGATGAGGATAGCAAGGATTCGTTTGTGCCCATGGTGATCAACACGTCCAATGCCTAGAAGGACGTCATCAATCTTGATGACCCTGTCCGGTCGGTCGTCTCCTTTGTTGATGAGGATTTAATTAAGAAGTATTTGAGGGGCATAGCATGCCACAAGATGGTGTATACATTGCCCTCTCCTACTGACTGATGCTACTTCCTTGCTCCTGATGATGTGGGTTTCTTCTTACCCGTGATCAAGTACGGGATCGGGGTCCCAGTCCATCCTTTCTTTTGAGTCATACTTCAATCGCATGGTCTCGCTCCTTTCCAGGTGGCCCTGAACAGTTGGTGCCACATGCTTGGCACGTTGCTCGTCTATTTCAACGTCGGCTCAATATGCTAACGCTTCGTGAGTGGCATTTTCTGTACCGACAAAGCAGATACTCGAAGGCTACTATTACTTAAACAAGCGGGATTCACATGGATAAGTCATGATTATCAAGTGTGCGTAGAACACTCCCCGCTGGAATCACAAAATCCAAATAAGTCGGATCGATTTATGGTTTATTGTTCACAATACCAATTCACAAACCCTAGCATGCTCCTATGAATTTAATGCGTGGATAATAGAGATTACCTTAATTCCGTAGTCTCTGTACCGATCTTTCGCGTTAGAATTCCTATACTTGAATCAACCACGCGATATTAATCAAATATGCAGAAATAGAAATTAGACAGATTCTAATTTCAAGATTTAATTAAAGACGAGAGAAGCTGTTCTCCAGATTAGATCTTCAGGGCTGTATCCCAATGCTGTTCAGATCTGCTACTGGTGAGGATTCCACAAATTCTCCTCCCTCTGCACTTGAGAACCGCCGCCCCTCTCTCTCTCTCTTAGGGTTTCACTGAGTTGAATTGTGTTACAATTTGTGAGAAAGAGCTGTCTATTTATAGACCTAGGGTTTTAACCCTAATGGGTTGCTGGGCTCAATTCAACATATTTACTTTGGGCCAGACATGAGACCTAATGCAAATAATAAAGTGGGCCTATAAATTAATTAATTCCCATGTCCACAACCCAGGACACAATTAATTAATTAATATTAATTCTTTTTCACCACAGAATTAATACTAACCTACCCCTTTATTACCACGTTATGAGAACGGGCTGCATTTATTGAGAATCCCTGTATTTAAGGTTACCGAACATTCATTAATTAATCAGAGCTTCTAACAAGCTCTATCTACAATTAATTAATATCTTATTATTCCTGAGTAGTACCACTCAAACCTTATGACTCGTGCCTGAACTTAATAAGCCTACAGGACTTTGGCACGATGAATATTATTGAGCTCCTCAGGGAATGTCCCCATCCTATTACTCGGATATGGTTAGCTAAACCCAGTCTCAGGCAGTACTACACGAACTGTTGTTACCCAAGATGCGGATATACGAGCACGTTACTTAGGCTCTCCACCATGGCAAGTTAAAGCAACAGTCAATCCGTTCAAACCTCTGAACCTTCGTTAGGGTTTAGACTCAATCAAGAACGAGATCTTGTATTCGCTGATGTCAGACAGTCGAACACATCTCACTGTGGTCCATTAATACGCCACCCTTGCCTACCAGCATGTCGAGTAACCAAGACATATTACTTATTCCGACAATGTCCCAGCCATCCGGACAGACATATCCTCATATGCTGTCTCTACTGTGATCAGGTTTATGTCTCACTAGGTCAAGTGATCATACTGTCTTCTGCGATCTACTACACGCCGTATGATCGTCCCTATTGGTGAGACAAGAGGATACCATTGTTACATATATGTAAGTTTGTTTGATAGATAGGAGAAATAAACCGTTGTATACTCATTGTAATAAATGCTTTCTGTATACAAAACCCATTAGGGTTCCCACAAGTGCGCTATTTTCTTTGGGGTTTTGCTCGGTCAAATGTATTGCGTTCTAACTTCTATTTTGTTCGATTCGCAAGGTACAAGCAAACCATCCCCACTACCAAGGAGGAGGCGAGGATCGACATCGCCTTTATGTGAATGAATTATGAGTTCAACGTGGTTCAAGGAAAGAGGAGCGTTGGTGGAGACCACTGGACGAACGAACGAGGGAAAAAGGAGCCCCTGCCTACTGACATGGCCGGACTTTCACCTGTCGATCTCCTCGCCGCGATGATGGGCCAGAAGCATCCCCGCGTGGATGAATCTTCAAGACCAAACGAGGACCAGCGCCCCATGAAGAAGCATACCATAGAGTCACCCTTTACATCTCAGGGTCTGCATCCCTACAGGTCCGGAGCCGGGGGGGGCCCATCGGGAAAGGGATTGGTGGGTCCTCTTCTTCTTTGCCTCTGATGCCGCCTCCTACTCCTCCTCCCTCTCCTCCAAAGAAGACTAGGGATGAACGGAGGAAGAAGAAGGTGCCCGATTCTTCTACCGACTCCTGGGGTCGGTCTAACTCAATTGATCTAAAGAAGTTGGAGTTGGTTGTCTCCGGTTTGGGGATGATCGACCTGGGCATTTCCTCCGCCGCCTACGTTGTTCGGGTGGTCAAGATCCTCAGACCGACTTGGAGTCGATGCGAGATGATTTTATGGCCGATCCCGAGCATATCAACATATTCGAACATAAAATTTATGCGCCTTGCCTGAAGAAAGGAAACAAATTTTTCTCAAAACTCAAGGGAATATTTTTCCCGATAATGTAGTCTTTGATGGATCATTCGAGTTGAGATTCAACTCTTCGGTTTGTTTGATTTCTTCGAGGGCTTTTATTTTTCGAAGAGTTACCGAGTAACAATCTCTCACTGTGTGTTGCTCCATTTTGATTGTCCAAATTCCCCATGGCGTAGGGAATTTTATCATTTGATGAAAGGATGAGGGTACTGCCTGAAGTTCATGTATCCAAGGCCGACCCATAATCACATTATAAGATGAATCAACTTCGACTACTTGAAATCTTGTAGGCAGATTCATTCCTTCCGCGTAGACTGGAAAATACCACTTCTCCAACGGGGGCCAACCTTTCCCCACCAAATCCAATTAACTACGTGTTACTTGATTTTCTTTACTTCTCATAAATCCCCATTCCCTTCAAAGCTCGTTGAAAAAGGAGGTTTGATGATGCTCCGTTGTCCACTAAAATTCTTTTAACTTTACAATTGGTGATCACTCAATTACAAGTGCATTATCATGGGGATAATGCACACCTTCTGAATCCTAGGGGTCGAACATGGCTTCTTCAAAGGATATTTTCATTATTCGATTATGTTCCCCACTTCTTAATTCTCGATAGTATCGTTTGTAAGCATTTTAAGAAGATCCAACAACTGATGGTCCTCTCAAGATAACATTAATTATCTTCTCAACTCGTGGTTGCTCGAGCATGAGTACACATTCGTCTCAGTGACAAGGTTATCTTCTGCCTTTTCCTTTTTTCCTTGTCCAAGTATTTCCACCCCGACAAGACAAGCATTTTGAAGGCCTCGAAGATGGCTTTACTCAAGAATTTTATTGATTTCTTGAAGGAAATCCCTGCATGTTATTGTAGTGTGATCGTATTCATGGTGAAACGCACAAATATCTTGAGGATTTTGACCCACGATAACATTTTCCTCGACCATCTCACCACTTTTCCTAACTTTTCCATCTCCCGAATTTCCACAATGGGGCTTACTGTTAGGTTGTAGGGAGGGGGTTGAGTGGCTGAGATATTTTGGCTCGTACGTGGTTTCTTTCAGCGGGAAGCTGATACGGTTGGAAATGGGTGTCGGGATGTGTTTCGTGCTTCCAGTTGACTCGTGTTGTGGAGGTTTGCCCTTCTTCCTTTGTCCAAAATTTTCTTTCTCGATCTCTTGTCATATCTGGACTGCCCATGTTAAGACTTTAGCAAATGACAAACATGGGTATTTTACTAATTTTCAAAAGAGCCTCGAGCTCCTCTGAAGTCCCTTTTTAATGGTTGATATTGTAGTTTCTTCCGAGCAGTTTGGAATAGCAACCTTCATTTCAATGAATCGCTTTATAAAATTCTACAGCGAGTCATTTTCTCTCTAGATGATGAGATAGAGGTTGTCCAACCTTTTTGGTGCCCTTCTACTGCTAAAAATTGTTGCACAAAAGCTTTATGCAACTGGGAAAATGAGGATATTGCTCATATTCGGAACTGGCCAGTCCTTCGAGGCATGCCCTAAAAATCTTGCACATACGCCCCTCCCATATTGACAGTAGATGTAGGCAGTCTTCATTTTGATTTAATAGAGAGTTATAAATTTGTCAGGATCGGTGGTTCCGTTATATGCCTTCATGGGCGGAATTAATAATCATTTTAGAAGTTGGGAAAAGAATAAGATTGTAGCACAAAAGCTTTATGCAACTGGGAAAATGAGGAGATTGCTCATATCCAGAGAAGCATGAACCTTTGCATCGCAAGTCCTTCGAGACATGCCCTAAAACTCTTGCACATACACACCTCCCTTATTGACTCTTAAATGGAGGCGATCTGCATTTTGAATTAATAAGGAGTTATAAATTTGTCGGGATCGGTGGTTCCGTCATGTGCCTTCATGGGCAAAATTAATAACCATGTTAGAAGTTGCACGCCAACAATCTGCCCGATAAATGGGGAGTCGGCAAAGCTTCTGTGCGGTATGGTTAGAGGCGGGGCCGGAGCCCCAAGGATCACGACCCATAATTTGGCCATCTCCTCGAGCCGAGCATCCAATGCTTGGACTCTTTCTTCCTTCATAGGTTGATTAGGTGATCTTGGGGGAGTCTGGACCTCTAATCGTCTCGATTTTCTCTCCCGATTTGAAGATGATAGAAAATAGTTTTGATGACTGGAGTCTACCTCCTCCTCGTCTTCTTCTTTTTCTAAGCTATCTTGACTTTGTAATTGAGCGAATTGCTCTCGAATAAGATTAGCATCTAGGGTTAGGGATGTCAATCAGACTAACCCTATCGGGCTGCGGGTTAATTTGTTCGGATCAAATCGGGCTGAGATTTTTTTGGGTTAAAAAAATCTTGACCCAAACCCAAACCCATCGGTTTTCGGGCTAGCCCGTCGGGCCAATGGATTTATTAATTATTTTTTATTTTAAATATATTTTCACTATTTTAAATGTTTTAAAATAAACAAAATATTATTTATCTCTTATAAAAATGCAAAACACATCACAAATTTTGATATAATGATAAATTTATCTATTAAGATTATATTATTATTTTTATTTTAGCAATATTTTAATATATTTAACTTCATAAATAAATAAACTAACTATGTATTGAATACTATTTGAACTCAATACAATTATATAACTTAAAACATAATTGATAAATATCATTTTAAAAATTAGAAGTAGATTTTAGTACTCTGTTAAGATATTCTTTATATTTAGATATATCTTATATATTCTTGTTCATCAAGATTATGTATATCTTAGATTTCCTATTCCTAGTATATCTTAGATTTCATATTCCTAGTTAGACTTGGTTTGTTTGTACTATATAAACCTTGTTGTACATCATTATTCAATTGAGTGAAATACAAATTATTATTTCCCTACATGGTATCAGCCAAACATTGGGATAAACCCTAGTTATTCCTCCACCCTTATTTTCCAATCGGCGCCGCCTCTCTTATTCATCCATGGCCGCGCCTGTTGATGTCTCGGGACTTCCGACCTTACCTTTATCCATGATAATTCACATGGTGAATATAAAACTTACATCTTCAAATTATCTTCTTTGGCACGCTCAGATTGAGCCCCTACTCATTACACAAAACTTTCTTCCATACGTTGATGGCACAATCGCCGCGCCCGCCCGCACCATCGCTTCGTCATCCGGCGCGCCGTCCCTCAATCCAGAATACTCCAAATGGTATTCCCGAGATCAACTCATCAAGTTATTCTTGGTCTGTACTCTGACTGAGGAATCAATGGCTGTTATCATTGGTTGTGCTACATCATGTGACGTCTGGAACGCTTTATCTCGCTCGTACAGTCACAGTTCTAAAGCTCGTGAACTGAGTTTGAATGACGACTTTTTATCTATGAAACAGGCCGATCTTTCCGTGGCTGAATACGGTCGCCGCTTCAAAGGCATCTGCGATCAACTCTCGGCTATCGGTCGATCCATCGACCCATCTGATAAGTCCCATTGGTTCCTTCGTGGTCTGTCTTCATCCTTCTCTACGTTCACTGCCATGCAGATGGCGCAGGAATCACTACCGAACTTCGATACGCTCCTCGCGCGAGCCCTTAGCCACGAATTATTCATTCGTGGCTCCGACTCGTCCCCTGCCACCCAGCCGCCTGCCTTCCATGTTGATTCCACGCCTCGTCAGTCCAGCGGGAAAAATAGTTCTCGTGGTCGTGGTCATTCGAGTAATGGTTCAAAAAAGAAGAAGCAGCCCTGGTGTTATTTTTGTCGTCAACTGGATCATGATCCTTTCGACTGTCCACGTCGTTTTGACCGATCCTTCACACGCCAATCTCGGCCACCTCCTACTGCTCAGTTAGCTAAAGCTTTCTCTGCTCAGTGCTCAGTCTCGACACCTTCTACATCTGATTGGTATCTTGACACTAGTGCCTCGGCTCATATCTCTGCCGATGCCTCTACGCTTGATCACGTGACTCCTTATTCCGGCCAGGATCACATCGCTGTTGGTAACGGTGATTGTCTCAAAATCACTCATACGGGTTTCTTGCCTCTTTCAGATTCTTTAAATTTAAATCATGTCCTTGTGGTTCCTGCCATCACTAAAAATCCATTATCAGTTAGTAAACTTACTCACGATTATCCTGTTGATGTTTTGTTTACTGATGCACAGTTTCACATTCGGACGCGGACTACTGGCAAGATACTTGCTACCGGCGTACGTATGCATGGGTTGTATGTTCTCCAAACTGCGCCACTAGCCCTCACGGCGATGGCACCCACCCTTCCTCCTTCCGCCTCATTTGAGCTATGGCACAATAGGCTCGGTCACCCTGCTCACAAAACTCTGAAGTCTCTTCGTAAGCTTAGTTTAGTTTCCTTTCCTTCCATTGCTTCCGACAATAACTTATGTAATTCATGTCAGCTAGCTAAAAGCAAACATCTTTCTTTTCCTATTTCCGAGGGTCGTGCGTCGCACATACTAGAACTTGTGCATTGTGATCTTTGGGGTCTTTCCCCGATTACATCAACTTCTGGTTTTCGCTATTTTGCAATTTTCATTGATGATTATTCTCGTTTTTCCTTGTTCTATCCTTTACGTGCCAAATCAGATTTTTATGATGTTTTTATGAACTTTCATGCGTTTGTTGAGAATCAACATTCATGTAAAATCAAGAAATTTCAATTTGATGGTGGCACTGAGTTTACAAATCATAGGTTTCAATCTCTCTTACACAGATATGATATTCATCACCTTAAGTCATGTCCGTATACTCCCTCCCAAAATGGTAGAGCCGAACGAAAACATAGGCATATAACTGAGATGGGACTTTCTCTCATTTTTCACTCATCCTCACCTCTCTCTCTATGGGTCGAGGACTTTAGCACGACAGTTCATATAATAAACCGACTCCCATCCTCTATAGTAGCCGATCAATCGCCCTTCGACCTACTATACAAAACGTCGCTCTCATTTACCTCCTTCTGCACCTTTGGTTGTCGTGTCTATCCCTGCCTCCATGACTATACAAAACACAAACTTCAACCTCGTAGCCTTCCCTGTGTCTTTATAGGATATAGTCCAAATCACAAGGGTTTTCGTTGCCTCGACCCCACTACTTACCGGATATATACTACTCCACACGCCACCTTTGACGAATATTGTTTTCCCTTCTCCCGTAACGCCGAGTCCACACCTTTATCTAGACTTGAGCTTACGTCTTACTTTACTGACAACCCTAGGGCTTGCTTGAACTCCCCTTCTTCCACTTCGTCATCCTCGTCTCCTTCTCCATTGCCATGCACTCTGTGTCCACCCGACCATATGACACACGCAGCTCCCACGCCCCAGCCTGCCGCACCAAACCACGTCGAAAATCCACCTCTAAATCAAATTCCCGACCGTCCAAATTCCCCCACCGTCGAACATCCTCCTCCTCCCAAGATCCCGGAGAATCATCATCCCATGCAAACGCGCGCCAAAGCAGGTATTTTCAAACCCCGGTATCCGATTGATTTAAATTTGGTTTCTCTTTATACTGCTTCTACAGTTTTACCGGAGCCTCGTGGAATTAAGTCAGCCTTAAAGGTTCCTCAGTGGAATGATGCTATGCTCGAGGAATTAAAAGCTCTTCATGAGAACCGCACTTGGACGCTAGTTCCCCGACCGCCGTACACCAACATTGTCGGCTCCAAGTGGGTATATCGCACCAAGCTTCGCATCGATGGCTCTGTCGATCGCTACAAAGCTCGCTTAGTAGCTCGAGGGTTTAGCCAGATCCCTGGGTATGACTTCACTCACACCTTCAGTCCAGTTGTGAAAGCCTCTACAGTTCGGATCATCATCGCCATCGCCGTTATGCATTCCTGGACTCTTCATCAATTAGATGTCAAGAATGCCTTCTTAAATGGTATTTTGGATGCGCCGGTATTCATGGAACAGCCTCTTGGGTTCACAGATTCTCGCCATCCTACTCATGTATGTCGCCTACAAAAGGCCATTTATGGTCTTCGGCAAGCCCCATTGGCGTGGTACCAGCGTTTCCGAAGCTTCATTCTCTCCATGGGTTTTCTCTGCAGCACCTCTGATACTTCCTTATTCATTTTTCACAAGAATTCGGACATCATCTATATCTTGGTTTATGTGGATGACATTATTATTACAGGAAACAACTCCTCACAGATTTCAGCCCTCATGACTCGCCTCGACAACGAGTTCAGCACTAAATATTTGGGTAAGCTCGGCTATTTTCTTGGTCTTGAAGCACATCACAGTAAATCGGGCCTCTATCTTACACAGTCCAAATATGCTCTTGATATTCTGAAACGTGCGAACATGACGGATACTAAACTCGTATCTACTCCATTGTCCCAGGGCGTAACCTTCGAAAAGGATGGTGCACCGTTCGAAGATCCAACCCTGTATCGGTCCTTATTGGGTGCTCTTCAATACCTCACGATCACCCGTTCGGACCTCGCCTACTCCGTCAACACTATGAGTCAATTCCAACAGTCACCAACAGTCGAGCACTTTCAGGCTTTAAAGCGTATGCTTCGCTATGTAAAAGGTACCGTCCGTTATGGTCTGACCTTCACTCCGGGTTCATCCTCCTTGATAGCTTATTCTGATGCTGATTGGGCAAGATGTCCAGACACACGCCGCTCTACATATGGGTATTCGATTTTCTTAGGCCCTAACTTAATCTCTTGGAGCGCCAAAAAGCAGCCTACAGTTTCCCGATCAAGTTGTGAATCTGAGTACAGGGCAATAGCGAACACGGCTGCAGAAATTATTTGGATATCGAATCTTCTCCGTGAACTGAAGGTCGACTTGCCCTCGTCGCCAACCATATTCTCGGACAATGCGAGTGCACTGTTCCTAACACAGAATCTGGTATCTCACAAGAGGGCTAAACACATTGATATAGACTATCATTTCGTCCGTGAGTTGATTGAAAATTGAAAGCTTCAGACGAAATTCGTTCCATCTAAAGATCAAGTGGCCGACATCTTCACAAAGAGTCTATCTCGTCCCCTATTCGAATACTTCATTTCCAAGCTTCGACTATCTCCGTCTTTGCTTGCAGGGGGGTGTTAAGATATTCTTTATATTTAGATATATCTTATATATTCTTGTTCATCAAGATTATGTATATCTTAGATTTCATATTCCTAGTATATCTTAGATTTCCTATTCCTAGTTAGATTTGGTTTGTTTGTACTATATAAACCTTGTTGTACATCATTATTCAACTGAGTGAAATACAAATTATTATTTTCCTACATACTCTAATTATGAAAAACATATTAATAAAAATAATATATTCGGGCCAACCCATTGAGTTTCGGGTTCAACCCTATCGAGCCTGGGTTATTCGGTCCCAGGCTAATCAGGCTAAATTTTTTTCGGGCTAAAATATCTCGACCCTAACCCGCATTTTGGCTCGGATTAATTGTGCCAACCCGCAGATTTTGGGTTAAATTGACATCCCTATCTAAGGTTATCATTCGGGGAACCTCATGCATTCTTTCCATTTCTTCGTTCATTTTCTGCTTGTTTTCTTCGAAATGAGCTCTTAGTTGGGTAGAGTTCATCTCTAATTATTGATGGTGGAATTTTTGGAGTTTAAATTTGGGTAAGTTGTATGAAAAAATAGACAAGAATTGGTTTAGTTTAAGTGATAGTAAATGTTCTTTTAATTTGATTCGAAAATACAATGTGTCTCTACATTCATTAATGCATTCTATTTATAGTCTTCCAATGGACCATTGCAACATTATGCTAGACTAGACTACATTCTTTCAGCTAAATTCCCCATTCTGCCCGGGTTGCATCTCTTCAGCTTCGCGAGTTAAAAATTTAGGAATGCATTGATTGGACTGAAAGAAACCACCTTTCACATGAGCTTTCTTCAACTCATATGTCTCTTCATAACTCCAATGAGGTGCAGCTTGTCAGCTGATCATTCGCACCGACTTCCTTTCGAATCATTTTTTTTTCGGGTGGCTTTAGCACGAACACTTTCTCAAAATTGTTCTAATTAATCCCTTTAATCTAAGACTCCCATTTCCAGTTAGCCCTCTTTTTCCTGAAAATCGACTCAAAATGGGCTTGTCATTTCGAGCACCACAACTACATAATAATAATAATATTATTATTATTATTATTATTATTGAAATTTTGATTTGAACATATAAGATTTTGCATGTTGGGGCCAGACCCACGGGCCTAGGCCCAATGGATAAGTCGGCCCACACAAACAGATCCAGCCCGGAAGACTAGCTCACCAAAATCAACAGAACACTGAAAATTCGCCCAAGTCAAGGCCTCGCCGTAAAGGAACAAAGCGCCTCGATACCGTGGAGCCAAGCGGGTCGATATAGAGGCGCTCCAGGAAGAGAAACCCTAGTTCGCTGGCGGCGCCTGAACGTTAGAGCCCTAACCGCCTCCGAGAATCCCGCAACCGCCCCGATATTCGCGACGAGCCGTTGCATCTCGACGCGTAGGGTTAACTTCTGCACGCCTACCCCTATCCTGTCTATAAATAGGGGTAGGAGACTCAACTTTGAGTCATGCTTTCATATAGCAAATTCTAGGCTGAAACTCTGTCAAATCATCTACAGAATATCTCTCTTTAATAACAATCGCATCTGCATATTTTCATTCACCGTTTATTCGCACTTCGTCTTTAATTTTCGTTTAATTTCTTTATTTTTCGTTGTTATATGCGATGTTCTTGTAAAAGTCTTAAGGGCTCCATTTTCTCGTGAAATCGAACCTCAACATTTGGCGCCCACCGTGGGGCCCTTGAGACTATTTTCTCGTTGATCTAATGGCAGGTAATAGCGAGAAAGCAGGAAATCAAGCAAGGAAGGCGGCCGGGGCGCTCCCATCAAAGCCTTCCGGTTCGAGGGAGCTCATCCCCGTCGACGAGCTGGTGCGGCAGACTCTGCAGACCAGTAGCACCCAAGCCGTACCTCCAGAACTGCTGAACACAATCTTGGCTCGACTGGCCGAGGAGGCCGAGGAAAACCGGCGCCACGCAAAGGAGACAGACTCCAGAATCATGGAGTTGCACGCCACTAATCACGCCTTGCGTAGGGAGAACGAGCAACTTCGCAAGGAGAAAGCGCTCCAGAAGCAGCCCTTCATCGAGGAGCCCCTCACTGGTGAGAAGCTGTCGAATCCCCGTAAGAACTTGGCCCACGACTTGGAGGAGGCGGTCGACCTTGACACGCCAACTACGTTGGATCCAGGGCATGGACCTACCGGGGGAACAACCCACCGCCCAACTGAACGTCTCGCCACCGAGCCGCCACGAGGCGAGTATGAGAAGCATCTCGAGGCGCGCATGGCTGGGTTGGAGAAGCTCATTTGCCGCATCCCGGGGATCATACCTCCGGATTCGCTAATACCGCGGTCCTCTCGTAAGCCTGGGCCGAGATTAATTGGGAAGAGGACGAGCCGAACCGTATCGCGCGTCTGAACGAGCAGAAGGCCTACGAGCTCGCTAGTCAGCATCGAGATCCTCGGTATAGAGGTGGCTCCTCTAGGTCGAGGTACGTGGATCGGAAGGACTTCTGCGATGAGCGTCGTTCCCGACGAGATCATCCTTATAGTCGCACGCCGCGCACAGGGGAGGTACCCTACAACCTCTGCATCGACCAGAACTATCTGGTCAACAACGTGATCAAGGGGCTCGGTGGCGCTGTGAAGTGGCCAGCCAAGATGAAATCCGACCCCAAGACGCGGGATACGAAGAAGTTTTGTGGTTTCCACAATGACCATGGCCACAAAACTGAGGAGTGCCAGGCCCTACATCTAGAGGTTCTCGAACTCTTAAAAAATGGCTTGACCGAGTACCTGACGAGCAAGGGAAAGAACACATGGACGAGGGGTAGGCAAGCTAACCCTACTGGAAATGCGAAACCTCAGAACAAACCACCACCCGCCGAGCGAACAATCCACGTGATCGTCGGGGGGTCAGAGATTAGCGGAAGGTCTCGCTCTGCGGCCAAGATAGCCCGCAGGGTCCTCAACCAAGAGGTTCACCACGTCAGCCCCATGCAACAGCATGAGGCAATTGAGTTCACTTCTGAGGACATGCCGGGGCTCGTCCATCCACACCACGACGCACTCGTGATATCACTCCTGATATCAAATTGCTAAGTGAAGAGGCTGCTCGTGGATAACGGCAGCTCCGCGAACATCATG
>JAPKLW010002275.1:78413-99607 GCA_026898455.1 Plectranthus barbatus | reverse complement strand
TTGAAGCCATTCCCACGGTCACCAGTGACTCCAAGGTGGTGCTGAAATTTCTTCAGAAAAATATTTTGACCCGCTTTGGAGCACCGCGAGCGCTTCTGAGTGACGGTGGATCCCTTTTCCGAAACAGGTGGCTGGGGAGTTTACTGTCGAAGTACGGAGTCCAACACGAAATCACTTCTCCGTACCATCCCCAAGCCAATGGACAGGCTGAGTTGGCGAACCGGGAGATCAAGCAAATCCTGGAGAAGTCTGTAGTATCCAGGAAGGATTGGGCGGTTCGATTGGATGACGCGCTGTGGGCTTAACGGACAGCATTCAAAACTTCAATTGGTATGTCGCCATACCAATTGGTGTTCGGAAAGTCTTGCCATCTACCGGTGGAGTTAGAGCACAAAGCCTTCTGGGCTGTGAAGAAGATCAACTGGGATCTGAAGACTACATCTGAGCAGCGATGTATCCAGTTGACGGAGTTGGAAAAATCCGGGTTGAGGCATACGAGAGTTCTAAACTCTACAAGGAGCGAGCCAAACGGTTTCACGATCGGCGCATTCGCAGCCGAAATTTCAATCCGGGGGATCAGGATAAATGGCACCCCGTCGTCGCCTTAACCCTGAAGCATATGGGATTGCAGGGCTCCGAGATGTGAGTGTGCTGGCCAAATTTGCAATTCTGGCACCACATCTGTGCCGACGGGAGCCCAAGCTGGGCGTCGGGGCATTGCAAGGCTTCCATGATCCGAAACCCAGTCATCCGGATGGTCCGTGCGATTCTGGCCAACACTCTGTTCGCCAGGACGGAGAACAGCTCCCTGAGAGACGCGGAGCTAATGATCATCTACTGCATGCTCAAAACATGCTTTTGGAGGTCTCTCGCTGAATTCCTGTTCGCTTCCTTGAGAGCCTTCAGACTTGGCTTTGGCCTTTTCAAGAAGCTTAGTCAGCTTCCGCATCTGTTCTTCAAGCTTAGCAACTGAGCTCTCTTCCTCTTTCTTCTGAGGGTAGGAAGGTGTTGGGGCAGACTTTGATGTAGAGCTTTGACCAGCTGCTCTGTCAGCTTGATATGGCTTCTGGGGCCTTCTCTTGAAGTCCCTCTTGACAAAGAAAGCAGCATCTTCTTCGGGCTGTGTGCTGACACTTCATACAACTTCATTCTTGTTTGCCATTTGTATGTCACATTCATGGGCTTGAAGCTGGGCGAACACGTCCTATGTCGACATCTTCGATTAATCTTTCTCCTTCAGGCTCCTGGTTTTGACAAACCAATATTCCTTTGGCATCTTGGAGAGAATCTTTGCATTCAATTCTACAACAATGTACTCTCTTCCCAAGTTTTAAAGCTCACATACTATAACATTAAATCTTGCTTCCATAGACTTAATATTTTCACCAAGAAGCATTTTAAATGATTCATACTTATCTACACAGTTTTGAAGTTTGTTTCGCTTCATTTGATTGGTCTCTTGGAAAAGAGTGCCAAGGAAATCCCAAACCTGCTTTGTCATGTCATGCTCCAATGCTTCAATAACCAGAGCTTCCGGTAAAGATTGGAGAATCATCTCCAAGGCCACAACATCCAGGTGAGCATAGGATTTATCTTTTGCAGTCCACTCAGCATAGGGTTTCTCTATAATTCTCCGAGCCATCGGCTCTTCCGAGCTGAGTGTTGACGCTTGTAATCTTGATTGGTCAATTTGCTATAACATCTGCCATTTCTGATGTTCTTCAAGATGATTAAGGACCTCTTCCTCTAGATGTTGAAGTTCTCCGGGGAATACTTTGGAAGCTTGGCAACAAGAGTCATCTTTGTAACCTAAGCTTACGCAATAAACACAAAACAAGTGCAAGGAAAAAAGATCTGGTCCTAAGTGACTCAACGCAACTAGTGGGTCTGTAAGAACCTGGCGCATGATACCACTTGTTGGTCCCAAAATCAGAGAATGTAAATATGAAGCGGAAGGAATAAACTCCTGCAATTGGTTCTGAAAACTAAATTGACTCAGTTTTCAGTTTAATGAAACTCAGTTTAAGCTCAAAATTAATAAGTAGGTTTCAGGTTATACACTTTAATACTTAGGAGAGTATTGAAGGTTTCAAAGTAAGTTTGGAAACATAGATTGCTGAAACTTAAACAAAACGAGTAAATAAGACAGGATATTTATAGTGGTTCGGAATCAAAGTCCTACATCCACTCTTTCAAAATTAATCGGGAATCTACTAAGTTTCAATGTTCTAGCTTTCTCACGATCTATGGACAGCCCGTTGGAAACATTTGTCATTCGGTCTGCTGTCGTCACTCGCCTAAAAACTCCTTATAAGCTCATCCTTCTTCAGGTTGAAGTGAGGACGCACCCTGCAACCTTCTTCCTGGTCAGTTGGATGTTTTCTCGTTCTTCCCAAAACTCAGTAGGTTGGCTAGGCCCGTCATAATCAATATCCCAGAGTGGGATACTGACTGCTATGAATATAACTTAGGAAAGTTATTTTCACCAAAAAGGTAGCTTTAGCTTAAAGCTTCAGCCTCGTGCTTTTAAACAAATGCTAGGAAGTATACTTTGAGTTAGAAACTCAAGTCTCGTGTACTTAGAACACAGAAACATAGAGAGCTTTGAGTAAAAAGTTGAGCAGAGTGTCGACTTAGCTTTTCACGTGATTCAGGTGTGTTCTTCGTTTGATCTATCTAGCTATTTATAATTAGGTGTGGTCGACATTTTGAATTCTATCCATTAGGCACAATGATCCAGTTTTTAGAGACAAAGATTGGATTGTCCAATCACAATCATTCTTCCTGCTCTGCTCTACCGTTTACTTTTGCTTTTGACAGTGTACTTTCTACCTGCTCTTGTCAGACTAAGTTTCAGTCTGAGGAATCCAAGTTTGAGCTTCCTCGTACTAATTTTTTACTTCACTTTGAAATGACTCAAGTCTGACTTCGAACACTGGTGTTTCAGGTGCTCTTGAATGCTGAAACTGAAAACTGGCATCCCAAACTCAGTTTCAGTTTCCATCTTACTTCGGAAAACTTAGATTCCAGAAACTAAGTTTCTAGCCTTACTAAGTTTCAAGCACCACTTTTCCTCATAACTTCAAGTTTCTTTAGTTCTTTTCTTCAAGCACGGGAACTTGGTTCTGGATATCTCAAGCTCTATCTTCTTGAATAACATCATTAGAAACTCAGTTTCTGTTGGCCCGCTCGGTCTTCAGCATCTAAGATTCTAGTCTATTGCAACACGATCAGTTCTATACAAGGATTAAATTTTAAAACTCTAGAACTTAATGCTAAAGTAAGTTTTAACATATCAAAACATCAAATTAGGAGGTGAACTGAAACTCAGTTTCTAACACTTACAATATTAGTATTTCAAACTTTTATCGATGCAAAAACATTATATTTTCTACTTTTACTCCATTGTTGTATTCTTATTCAAAATTTGAACCAATTTATGCATAATCAAATTATTTAAATATTTGTAAGAAATGATTCAATCAAATTTCTAATAAAGAAAATACAATAAAATAATTATACATAGAATAAATTCATTTAATAATTGATGAATTAAGTAGGTAGCTTAATGATTGATATTAAAAATCTTCATATTTGTAGTAGTGTCGTATCATATTAGGTAAATATGTAAAAATATATGAACGAGATAATTTTCATTAACTGACGAGTTCACAACACAGCCTCATATATAGGCTCTACATGGTATGCGTATTAGATAGAAACTAAACAATCAAAAAGATATCTAAAACCTAAAAAGAAGAAAACAATATATTTACATAAGTTCTTCCTCCAACTTTCATGCAGCGTATATACTTGCATATCTTCACCAAGATACGTTGTCCATATCTTCCAATTTCAACACCCCCCTCAAGTTGGCGTGTGAAGATCCCTAACACCCAACTTGGAACATAAATACCGTAGTTGATCCGAGCCGAGTGACTTGGTAAACATGTCAGCGACTTGTTCCGTTGTAGTTACTTCACAAGGCTCAATTTCTCATGATTCAACTCGCTCACGAACAAAATAACAATCCATTTCAACGTGCTTTCTTCCTTCATGAAAAACTGGATTTTTTGTTACATGCTGTGCCGCCTGAGTATCACAAAAAATTTGTGTCGGCTCATGCTGCTCAACATCGAGTTGTCTCAGCAACCATCAAAGCCTAATTAGCTCACTTACGTTATTAGCCATCACATGATATTCTGCCTCGACTGATGATCGGGACATTACACTTTGTTTCTTTGTCTGCCATAATATGGGAGCCCCCCAAGCTCAACGGCATATCCTGTACACGAACATCAGGTCATTAGGAAGCCTCCCCAATTCGAGTTGCAGTAGCCCACAAGCTTCAACTCTCCCGCAACTGACAGAAAAATCCCTTGCCCAGCTATCCCTTTGATGCAGCGAACGACGCGTTGAGCTGCATCAAGGTGTACCTCCATCGAATTTGACAAGAACTGACTAAATATGTTAGTCACGTATTGTATATCAGGTCTTGTAATAGTAATGTAGATTAGTCACCCAATCATGCGCCGATAGCTATGGGCATCAACTAGCGGGCTATCTTCGTCATCGCTCAGTCTTGCATTTTGTTCCATAGGAATGGTACTAGGCCTGCAACCTTTCATCCAACTATCCTTCAATATGTCGGGTGCATATTTTCTTTACGTTAAGACCATCCCATCAGGTGCTATTACCACTTCAATGCCAAGAAAGTATTTCAGAGATCCAAGATCTTTGATGCTGAATTTTTCATCCAAAATTGTCTTCACTTGTTGTATTTTATCTCTGTCATTTCCAACAATAAGGGCATCGTCGTCATAAATTAGAGCAGCAACAAATGTCTTCTTTTCCTTGAAAATAAACAATGAATGGTCAACGTGGCACTATTTGAACCCAATTCCTAGTATGGTTTCAATAAACCCGTGATACCAGTTTCTGGAATCTTGCTTCAACCCGTATAGCGACTTTCAAAGTTTCCAGACCCGTGTTTCTCCTTCTTTGGCATAACCCTTTGGAATCTTCATATAAACGTCTTCATCCAGATCCCCATGCAAAAATGCATTGTTCACATATAATTGGTGTATGATCCAATTCTTCTTTATCCCAACTGCTAGGAGACACCGCATGGTGACTAACTCGGCGACTGGTGTGAAGGTTTCATGGAAGTCTATGTCTGGCACTTGTGTATATCCTTTCGCTACTAATCGCACCTTATACCTTTCAACTTCTCTTATTGGTTTTTACTTCACCTTGTACATCCACTTTGAGTATATGGCTTTCTTTCCTTCTGGAAAATCAACAAGTTCTCATGTATCATTCGACTCTAGAGCCTCTATCTCCCTTTGCATGGCCTCTCTCCACTCACGGATCGTTGCGGCTTGTGTGAAGGACTGTGGTTCCTCTCGAGCATCAATGGCTGCCAGAAAGCATTGGTGGACATGGGAGAATTTGTTGTACATCACATAGTTACATATGGGATGTGCTGTGGAGGTGTTTAGGTCGGTTGCAGGGAGTGCGCCATGGTCCAATGATTTTAGGAGTTCAACTTCAAAGTCCTTGAAGTGAGCAGGCTGCCTTCAGACTCTATGGCTTGCTCGACTATCATTATTTGGAGCACTTGTACTCTCCTACACGACTTCTTCTGGAATACTAGCTAGCTCATATGTGTCGTCCTCATCACGTTCATGCATAATTTGTATTGTCTCTTCGGTGTGGTGTTCAAGAGGGCTTTCTTTAGATTTGTTGGTCTCGCTCATTTTTTGCTCAACAAAAGGAAAAACATTTTCCAGAAAAACAACATCACGTGATGCGTAAATCTTCTTAGTTTTCAAGTCATAAACGCGATATCCCTTTTGGCCAAAGGGATAGCCCACGAAGATGCATGACCTCCCTCTCTCTTTTAATTTGTCGATGCCACCTCCAATAATTTTGGCATATGCCAAGCAGCCAAAGACTCGGAGGTGATTATAATTGGGCTTTCTCTTGAACAAAATTTCATATGGTGTGTGATTCTATAGAACTTCAAAGGGATCCTGATGATTATGTATCCTACCGTCAATACGCACTCACCCCAGAAGGTAATAGGAAAAATCTCTTGAAACCTTAACGCCCTGGCAACCTCAAGTATGTACTGGTGTCTTCACTTCACCACTCCATTCTGCTGTGGAGTGTGGACGCACGACGTTTCCAGCAAAATTCCGTTATCCGCATAATAGCTCATCATTTCATGTGTGCGAAACTCCCCTCTATTCTCTGCTCTAATGCATTTCACTCCGCTTCCAAACTGCACATTTACCATATTACAAAATATTTGAAGATATTTGATTGCTTCATATTTAAACTTCATCAGATATATCCATACACATCTGCTATGATTGTCAACGATTGTAAGAAAATAATGTTCTCCAGTGAAGGAAGGTGTTTTATAATTACCCAAAATGTTACAATGTACTAATTCAAAACAAGCTTTAGTTTTAATTGTACTAGAAGGGAAAGATATTCTGATATGCTTGGCTCTAATACATGGCTCGCAAGCTTTATTAGTCACTTCACAAATCCTTTGCAATTTTACTCTTGAATCATGCCCTAGTCTCTAGTGCCAAGTTCCACCATCAACAACCGCAGAGAATGCACATCGAGCATGGCCGGCTTGCTCCAAGACATACAGCATCTCCCTGTCTACCCACTCCAATCCATTTCTTTGTAGCTAAGTCCTGCATTACACAGTGGTCAGCAATGAAGATCAAACATCAATTTTGTTCTCTAGTTAGCCGACTCGATGAAATTAGATTACACTCGAAGACAGGCACATATAAGACCCATTTATATTTAAACCATTTGCCAACTTAATATCTCCAACTACAGCTACTTGTACCTTTTCTCCAATCGGGATTTTGACTGGCATATTCTTATTACTGTCATCAATACACTCAAAAAAATCTCCTTCACAACAAATGTGTTTGGTGGCACCTGTGTCGATGATCGAAGGCATATGATTTTTCAATGTACCTGTCACGTTTACCGAAGGATTGGAGGTTGCACTGCTGTTGCTTTGGTTCAGGAATTCCCTCAACTGTGACAGCTATTCCATGATGAAGCCTTGCACGGTGCTGCTTTCTCCTGCCGAAGCAACGTCCACATGTGCAGCTTTATACACTTGCTGCGGCCTCCTCGTATATTTCTCACCCTCCTTACTCCATGACTTTTTCTTCTTCTTGATTTCCGGGTACCCAACAATCTCATAGCAATTTTTAATTGTGTGCCATAGTTTCCCGCAATTTCCGCATTAAGGAGGGGGAGGTTTATCCTTATCTCGCCATTCCAAGTTCAAATTCTATCTTTGCACTTGGAACGCAGCCCCGCCGATCGTGGGACTCCTGGAACTCATGATCAAGCGATGTCTCTCATCCTCGGCAACAAGGTGAAAAGCCACGCCAAACTAGGTAGAGGTGTCATGCTGAGGACCTGACTCCGGATGGTGTTAAAGGCATCGTCCAAACCCATCAGAAATTCATAAATTCGCTCCCTTTCCACCTTGTCTGTGAAAATTTTGGCAACATTGCAGGTGCACGTTCCACAGGAGCACTTTGGTGTTGTTGAAACAACGTCAATTTATCTCTCCTTGAGTTTGGTGTACTAGGCCGAGATAGTTGACCTTTCTTATCGAGTGAGGGTTAGGGTTCTTTTAAGCTCGTACGCCTTGGGTGCACTTTCCTATCCGAATCTTTCCGCGAGGTCCGTCCAAATTTCTTGGGCAGTTTTAGTGTGCTTCACACTGTTTCTAATCTCCTTGTCCATTGCAACGATCAACCAGCCCTTTACCATGGCGTTGCATCGCTTCCAAAGGAGAAGATCTGGGGATTTATCATCGGGCATCGACAATGTACCATTGACAAATACAAATTTTTTTCCAACAAACAGTTGCTCATCTCTTCTAGCCAATCTCCATAATTTCCGTCATTGAGAACGTCCGTAACATAAACGTGACTAGGGTTATTCGACGGCCCTATATAATAAGGGGACATGGCATCATTGACGACACCTACTTTGTCGTCCTTGATCGACCTGGCGAAAGAGGAGAGTGGATGAGATGAAGATGCGTGTGTGGAAGGCTTTGTAGTCAAGGAATTGACTACCGCTATGGTACCATGTAAAAATATATGAACGAGATAATTTTCATTAACTAACGAGTTCACAACACAGCCTCATATATAGGCTCTACATGGTATGCGTATAAGATATAAACAAAATAACCAAAAAGATATCTAAAACCTAAAAAGAAGGAAACAATAAATTTACATAACTTCTTCCTCCAACTTGCATGCAATGTATATACTCGCATATTTTCACCAAGATACGTCGTCTGTATCTTCCGATTTCAACAAAATATGAGGTGATATTAGTTTTAATAAAATCTAATACCGATTTTCTTAATTTATAATTGTGGGATACTATTCATCACATCATATACCAATTGTTGAATAACATTGATTGTAAAAAGTTATTGTTTGTTAGTTAGAAAATATTTATCAGTTATTTAGCATTACTTTTTTTCTTGGAGTTATCGTATATAGTATTTCATCATTTTATGTCCCAAAGTGAATTGATGTTAGGAAAAGCTAAATTTGTACCTAGTAATAAAATTATTTTGATGATTCTAAATTCAATTATGTTTTTTCTTTACGACCCCTTTAAAAAAAATAAATATAATTTTTTATTTTTCCTTATAATCTTAATTTAAATATTTAATAAAATAAAATTATATTCAAATATATAACCACATAAAATTGTTGTACTCCATCCCTCCCACTTAAATTGTCCATCTTTCCTTTTTCTTAAATCCCATTTAATTATCTACTTATCTAAAATGGAAAGTTAATACACATTCATTAATATAATATTAATTTCCTCTATTTCTATTTGCATTGGTTATCAGGACGGAGGGAGTAACTCTTAATATTCTGATCTTTGGAGAAGAATTGATCCCTTAATCATTGAAGTTGTACATACACATTCTATATGTCGAACGTCTTCAGTTATTATGCTTAAATATGTTCCCATCTAATCAAGGGTTGTGCCACCATGGAATATCTGCTGCCTTAAGAAACTCGTCAAAATGGTTCGTTCCTACGATCGATATTAATTATCAAACATGCACATATATGATTTATTAAAACTAAATCAAGATAATTTAGAATTACCTCAATCGATCTGCAAATTTTATTTCACTAGCGATATTCTAGCATGTATCCCAAATTGCATTCAAATGTTGGGTGGACAACAATCCTTCGAATCCTAGATGCCAATAAATCAAGAATGACAGATTTTTTAGAGAATTAATGAACTTATGAACTAGATTTTTTCTCTCAGCATCTGCACCCTCTTTATAAGCATCATCTAAGGTTCCTTATTAGGGTCGGCTAGCGATCTCCAGAAGATATAGGATTGGGCCTCTTACGAATACAAACATATATATTCAGGGCAGAATATAATTTGAACTTATAACATTAATTCTACAAGAGAATTAATGTTACAACTATCATCGAAACCCGAAGCGAATCAGGACTTCTATTTGACTCAATTTAACTCCATGTGTTTAAGACACGCACGCCCATCAATTAATTAATCTCTATAACAATTTTAATTTAATTAATATCTTAATTCCTGAAGTAGTACCCGCTCCACATTATTATTGTCAGAATAAATCCCTTCTAAGGATTTAATACGATAAAACTTATGAGCTCCTCAAGGGGATGTTGTCAACCAAGATGTCCAGAACACGGTGCCTTAATATGACTAAATAAATATCATACAAATAATGTTGATTTAGGAATTACATTGTAATTTTCCTCGTTGGTTTTGTTCAGTTGTGTCAAACCAGCAAGTTGTAAGTTTAAATATATAGAAATGAAAGTCTCTAGATGTGAGAATAGCTTAAAACTTGTAAATTTATGTATCGCTTTATCGAGTTGTACTAGGAGCTTGCTATTTCACAAGTTTGGGAGTATGGGAGCTGGCAAGTTACCAGATGCAGAAGATCTCGACAAAGAGTTTAGAACTGGCAAGTTGCCAATAGCGGAGATCAACCACCACTTTCCTAGAGCTAATATGAAGAAACTTACGGGAACAAACACACAAAAGATAAATTAAATATGTCAGTCGTAAGCTTTTAAGGAGCGAACTTTATGATGTAAGAATCTAAAAGTCTGAATCATTTAGTGACAAGGAATCTATCAGTTTGGATTCCTAAAAATAGGAGAAAGAGTCATTCTGACACAAAGTAGAAAAATCTAACTACAACTCCGTACGATACTGTAGTGCAGAAAGCAGGGGGCTGTCAGAAAATCCCTTTGGTCGGTTTAAATTTGTTTCAAATGGCTACATCTCAAATCACTTAAGGCGCGCGCTTATAAATAGAGAGGAAGGCACTCCGAGAGAAGGTCACAAGGATTATTGATAAACTCTCGTTACTGAATCAACCAAAAATATTGGAACTACTAGATTCATTGAAATTATGATCTACAAACACTCTAGGCTTTCTCAAAGCACCCAAGCTCTTGTAACTCATCGTGTTTCTTATACACGAGACATTTAGCATCTTTGTTCGAGTTTCATGCCATAGTTCTTACTGTTTAAGTAAGAATCCGGGAAGAGTTTCTCACTTCTTGAGAAACGCAGGCAGTATTCCAACCAACCATCTATAAACATTTTAGGAATAGCTCAACCATCCAACCCCTACAGCTGGGGCATAGCGATGTGTTTGCACAACAAGCTGAGCGAGCGATTTTCGAGTGGACTAGGAGGGTGAGCATACAACGGTGGATAGAAGAGCTTTTCTATTTCTTGCATTTGATTTAAAACCCAAAAACTTGCTAATTTGTTTGTTTATATATTCTTTTAAATCATCTAAGTAAAAATTTGACTGATTTTAACATGTTTTGATAACCATAACTGACGAGGAACAGTTAACTTTGTGCTCTGAACGAGTAAGATATTTCTGCTACCTGTTTACCCCTTTGATTTCGTACCAACAAGTGGTATCCGAGTGGTTGGTTTTCACGACTAAGTACTAATTTGAGTTGCTTTGGACCAAACCCAGTGTTGGTCCCGAGATCAAAGTCTAACAGATATGCTGCTGAATAAAATAAAGCAATAAATTGTTGGAGTATACTGTAAAACAAACTTTTAAGTGAGCTTTTTATGTACTTAATCTCCTTTAAATAACTGAAACAAATATGATCACATTATTGCAATCTCACGATTGCATGTATATCCACCTATCTTATATTGTAGACAATGTGGTGGATGCGTCGCCCCACTAAAGATAAAAGTTTTGAGTTCCTTATAAGATATCGTATTCACAACTAAGATGGTTCTGGATAAACTAATGTTTTAGGTTGTAGTATAAACTTGAGATAACTAGTCTTGGTTATTAGTTTATACTAGTGTGTGGTGTCTCATTGAATGGGTCGCGGTGAGACGTGTTATTCTATTCTGACTCTATGAAGAACCAAGGTCTCGGTGACTTTATTGATTCTTAACCCTAGACGTGATATTTAGATATATAAAAATGATTGTTTGTTACTTTGACTTACCATGGGTGAGAATCAAAAGGATGATTCAATATGCTCTGTATCTTGGGTAACAACATTATTTATATGATATTTATTTAGTCATATTAGGGCACCGTGTCCTAGACATCCAAGTTGATGACATCCTGTTAAGGAGCTCATAAGTTTTATCGTATTAAACCTTGCTGGTGGAATTTATTCCCATATAATAATAATGTTGAATGGGTACTACTTAAGGAATTAAGATATTAATTAATTGAAGCTTTCAGAACTTTTAATTAATTAATGGATGTGCGTTGTCTTAAACACGTGGAATTAATTAAGTCAAATAGAAGCTCTGATTCACATCGGGATAGGATATTAGTTGCAACATTAATTCTCTAGTGGAATGTAATAATATTATAAGTTCAAATTATATTTTGGGTTGAATATATGTGTTTGAACGTATAGGAGGCCCAATTCTATACCTTCAAGAGATCCCTGGCTTGGCCCAATTGGAAACCCTAGATGATGCCTATAAATAGGACGCAGTGTTGAGAGAAATATCGAATTCCATAGGTTCATGTGCTGAACAATGGCTAGGGTTTAGTTCTCTCAAAATTTTGCAAATATGAATTTATTTGGCTTCTAAGGAATCGGAGGATTGCTGTCCACCCGGCATCCGATCGTGGTTCGTGGGACACAGTCTAGAAGATCTCCAATGGAATCAATTTTCAGATCTATATAGATCTATCAAGGTAATTCCTCATCTTCTTGATTTAATTTCTAATAAACTATGCATGTGTACGTTTGGTATCCAACATCGATCGTGGGGACGAACCGCCTTCACCAACGCGTTCCTTCAATTGGTATCAGATTAACATTCATAGTTGTTGGCTATGCCTAAGATGTGTAGTTGGTTTATTGTTATTAAAATCATTTAAGCATATCGTTGATGGCTTTATATATTTATTTTGTTCCTCGTGGTTCTTGATATGTTTTTAGTTTTGGAGCGATGATTTATTCGCGGTTTGTAATTGTATTTCACCATGAGAAAATCCATAGTTAGTATAGGAAATGTTGTAATTTTATTTCCTGTATTTTCTAAAATTTTTGATGTAATTTGGAGCAATAAATGAGACCAAGAAACGAAGAACATGAAGAACAAACATTGATGGAAAACTGCCAAATTGCAGTCGCGCAGGGGCTTTTCGCGGCTCAGCCACGGCCTATCGGCCAACCGGTTGAGGTGACTAGCCGGTGGGGGTTGGAGTTGGGTCGGCAAAAATTGTTGCCGCACCACCGACGACCATGGACGGTGACGGCAGGAGGTGCAGAAGCGGCCGCAAAATGTGTGCGCAAAGAGCGCGCAATTTGGGGCTGTGTAGCAGCCTTTCTTCGTGGCATCACCGGCGCACGGTGGGGTGGCAAACAACAACAGTGGTGGTTGGAAGTGGTAGCATGGTGGTAGTCGACCACCGAGATATTAGCGGCAATTTGGATCTACTACTGCAAAAATGATGACAAGGGCAACAAACGGGTTCTCGTGCGTCTGTCTCTGCGAGCCCATCTTCCTCGCATTGTTGGCTGCAATCCTAGTAGGGACTGCTAGTTCTGGCAATGTGCATGGGGATGCCGTTCTTAGGGCATCATTACCCAGATGAGTACCGGCGATGAGGGCGGCAGAATTAGCAGCGACAGCTGCGTGAACTCAGGAGCACACAAGATTCACGTTATTCTGCTGCGTGCGACTAGTTTTCACACGTCGATTTGCAGCTATTCCGAATCATCATGACGTCACTTTCCATAGAAAGGGATTAAAATCCCAGTAGGTTTCAGAGGATGAGGATCGACCATGGTGGCGTAATGGGCCGAGAAAATCAGCCCAGTCGCAAGAAAACCCTAATTTTCTGGGTTGACAGCATGCAGGTAGGCAATTTTTTGCGCTCATTTATAGGCGATCCCCCTATGGTTTTCAGTACCGCTGATCTAGAATTGCAGTACGTACCTAGGGATTTAAAGCCCAGTAGGTTACGAGCATGGTGGTCGTTGGAATCGATGGGAACAAAGGCGAGAGAAGTGCCCTGTGCACTATTTTTTTTTGCCCAAGCTGCTCAACTTGCCATTTTCATCGACCAATTGGCGGTGATTCTAGTGTGAATCTCCGGTGCGATTGGTTGGAGATGAAAATCCAAAGTTTGGTCTTCAAAGCCATTAGCTTTTGGTTATTGACTGTTCGTCATTTGGTAGCAACGGTGCATGGCTAAAAAAAGGTCGTTTGCAGAAAATTCAAAAGTCTAAATTTTGAATGGATCTGATTCAAAGGCCCTTTTGAAGAGTTGTATATCCAATATTCATGTAATACAATAGGTCGATATGCAGGTACACATGTTGGGGCAACGAGGACAATTTTTCATGTTCTTACATGATGTGTTGTTTATTTTCCGAGCATGTTGTATGTTTTACATGTTAGGAGCATGCTAGGAATTATTTAATTTCTTATTGCATGTTGTCAAAAACCTTCAACTTAATTTCTTATTGCATGATATTCATTTAGGCCTCCACAATTGGTCTTATAAGTGATTGTGTGTGTTGTTTGCGTGACCCTAGGCGTCACCCCGAATGGATACAACATTCACTGGTTCACTGAATAACACTTCTACTAAAAATAAATTTCATCTTTAAATGATGTGTGTGGCACTCGCGTGACCCTGAGTGTTACCCCCCAACGGATGTGTCATTCATTGTTCATTGGTAAAGATTTAATACAAGATAACCTTAAGAGATTATTTGCAAGCGATGTAAAGTTCTAGCGGTAAGGTCATCAATTGTAAATGATTTTCTTTTTTGTTAAATTGTGGTCATCTCTTAGATGTGAATTTCCATATAACTCCCCAACGGATTCCCTGTTTTAATTCACTTGGCTTGTGTGTATAGTCCGACTATTAATTTCATTCGTTATAAAGTAGAGGTTGACGTGATATTGGAATTAAAGATGGATTGTCTGGTTTATGGATGATAACACCAAAAACTCGCACGAATTCTCAATGCAATTCAAGGTTTAATTATCAATCCAGGTTCTTACCTCGTTCGCCCACTAGATTACCGTATACTAATGTCAAGGCTAATTACTAGGAAACAAACAATCGTTGAGTAGAGTTTTCAATCTAGGCAATTGAATTAAACTAAATGCTAACACAAGTAACAAAGCAATTAACAAAGCTAACAATCATCATAATTCACTCTTCAAACTTTCACCAAAATGATCTCCACAAGCATGTAGAAGCAAGACAAACAAATGTTCAATATAAGAAAGCTAGGATGTTGAAATGAACTTAGTAGTGATCCAATTAGGTTGTGCAATGATGTACTATCTTTTAATCTCTCAATAGATTATCAATTCACCCTATACTAGTCAATTCCCTTTGTACCAGCAAATCAACCGTAGATGCAATAGAGTAATTAAACCGTTACGTTATCAAACTCTATAACACTCCTAAAGGCACGTAGATTATCGACCTACAGGGATTGGATTGAGTTGTTCATAAGGACAAACTAATTGCGACACTCAAATTCGCGTATTGGCTGCAACTTTCATGTCAATTATCAAAGGATTGGTTCTTACCTCCATCAATTGAATGAAATCTAACTCTAGCTTGCTGTTAGGTGTTGATGTAGAAATCTCACCTTTAATTTGATGTTTTGATGTGTTAAGAACTGTATACCAAGGTTTACTCCTTAGAGTTATTACATCATGTAATCCTTGTATAGGATATTCGTGTTGTAATAGTTCGGGTAAGGCAAACCACCAAAAACTGTGGAACAATTTTTGAGGATAAAACTGTCAAGACAGGAGGACTGAAGAAAAATGTGAAGACAGTTCAAGAAGCGATATGCGAAGAAAACTGTGAAGACAGTTTTATGAAGAAGCATACGAGAAAACTGTGCAGAGAGTTTTAAACCGTCAAAGAGACAACAACGATGAAAACTATGGACACAACTTTTATAGAAACTATCGAGAGGCGCTCAGAGTTTCAGACCAGCACAGTTTCACGCCAAAAGGAACACGTGAAAAGCAAGATGCCGAACAGTCATAAAGAGCATTGAAGACTCAATGATAAGGAACAAAGATACACTCAATTATGACTGGAGTACAACATTGTTCGAGTCTGAAATAAAGGACAAAACCGTCTCTGCAAAAGCATGGCAGTGATTAGAAAAAGGCAGAGGAGCAGGTCTGCTTTTTAGAAAAGTATGACCATTGATTCGATATCATACGAATTGTCTCTACCAGCTATCTTCGTGTAGATTCAATTATATATAGCAGAGCGACCAGACGAACAACAACTCCAACCTTCATTTTACTTGCTATTACTCTTCCAAATTTAAAGCTCAAAGTATTAAAAGCTCTTAAGCGAGAAGGCAATAACTCCGTCGTTCATTTATTGAACACTAGGCATTATTGCTTAAGGAATGTGATTCACCGTGTGACCTGGAGTATAAGAGGATTAAGTCTTTCGACTTAGTCTATTTCTTTGGTGTTCTTACTTTTTGAGTAAGAACACAACAACCTAGTTCTCAATCGAGGAACAGGTTCTTATGGGTTTTTGCCAATATTCGAGTGTTCTGGGAAGAACTCAACCATCCAACTATTGGAGAAGGAGAAGGGAGGTTCGTCCTCAATCCGATTTCGACGACTACAAGTTTCGAGAAGACTTCAAGGTGCCACCTGGCTTCAAGGAACTGAAGAAGGAGTGAAGATCATCTACCTGGGCAAGTGATATAGTTTGCTGTGAATGGTGGTTTTCGTGGTGATTGGTTATAGATCGTGAGGAGTGTAAACTTCATCTTCTTAGTGAATTACAAGATTAATTTTCGAAGGGTGGACGTAGGACTTAAAGCAAACCACTATAATTATCCTGTCTTATTTACAATTTTAAGTACTTTTATCTTTGCACAGTTCTCAACTGAGTTTTGAAACCTTCAACACTTCGCTAAAGTGTTGAAGCGTATATATGAAAACTGCTTAACTAAAGCTGCTCAGCTAACACAGTTTTAATAATACCTAAAGTGGGAAACTGAAACCCCCAGTTAGGGAGTGCAACTGCTTGTAAAACCTTTCGCTGCACATTTATATGTACTCTGATCGGGGGACCAACACTTGCCTTAATCTTAAAGAGAGAAGTAAACATTCAATCAATCAACCTAATCTTCACACTACTTTGCTCAAATCAACATCCAATGGAAGATTAGAACTACATACCTATAAATTGTCTCAAAACAAAAGTAATTACAAGATCTATCCATTACATAATAAAGTTAAGGAAATGAATCTCCCCCAATTGACTTTTCTTGTGCTTGATCTACACTCTAATCCTTCAATCCTTCATCAATTTTGGAGTAGATTTGCCTTTGGAACCCTTGGATTGATGTTGGAGATGGATGGGATGTGGAATTTAGGTGAGAAAATATCTAAATTTTTCCAAAAGTTCTCAACATTTGCGATTTTCCCCCTTTTATAATAAGTTGGCAGCACCCGAGATCACCCCATCTGAGATCGGATTGCCCCGAATGGTTTAAAACTTAATAACCGCCAAATCTGGCCATTCGAGAACACCCCATCTAGAACAGTATCGACAGAAATTTGGCTCTGAAGAGTAGAGATCGGTCGATCTCTGCATGGATCGTTCGATATGAGCAGGACAGAGGCAAATATCAACCAATCCAGAAATGTCTGGGTTGAAATTTGGTTCTGAAATCTTCCCTGCAACATCTCTGCTTCATTCGAGTCGATCTTCCCAACACATGGACCTCGGATCGGTCTATTTTCCACCAAAACATAGCTAAAATTGATGAAATGTGCTCAAACATATTCCAACACAACACCAACAACACCAATCGGGAATAAAAGCAAAAACACAAGAAAAACATATGATATGGGTGTAAAATGGACACAAACAAGCATGCACACACAAACAAGCATGCACACACATCGAATAATAAGTCAGTTATAACCATTGATTGGACATCATACGAATTGTCTCTATCGACTAACTTCATGTAGATTCAACTATAAATACCAGAGAGACCAGACCAACAACAACTCCAACCTTCATTTTACTTGTCATTACTCTTCCGAATTTAAAGCTCAAAGCATTAAAAGCTCTCAAGTGAGAAGGCATTAACTCCGTGGTTCATTTATTGAACACAAGGCATTATTGCTTAAGGAATCATCTGTGATTCACCGTGTGACCTGGAGTACACGAGGATTAAGTCTTTCGAATTAGTCTATTTTCTTCGTGTTCTTACGTTTCGAGTAAGAACACAGCAGTCTGGTTCTCAGTCGAGGAACAGGTTCTTACGGGTTTTTTCCAACATTTGAGTGTTTTGGGAAGAACTCAACCATCCAACTATCGGAGAAGGAGAAGGGATGTTTGTCCTCAATTCGATTCCGATGACTGCGAGTTCTGAGAAGACTTCAAGGTGCCACCTAGCTTCAAGGAACTGAAGAAGGAGTGAAGATCATATACCTGGGCGAGTGATCTAGTTTGCTGCGAACGGTGGTTTTTGTGGTGATTAGCTATAGATCGTGAGGAGTGTAAACTTCATCTTCTTAGTGAATTACCAATTTAATTTTCGAAGAGTGGACGTAGGACTTAAGGATCCAAACTAGTATAAATATCCTGTCTTATTTACAATTTTCCGTACTTTTATCTTTACACATTTTTCAAATGAGTTTTAAAACCTTCAACTCTTCGCTAAAGTGTTGAAGCGTATATCTGAAAATTGCTTAACTAAAACTGCTCGGCTAACATAGTTTTAATAATACCTAAACTGGGAAACTGAACTCCCAGTTTGAGAATGCAACTGCTTGTAAAAACTTTCGCTGCACATTTATACGTACTCTGATCGGGGACTAACAAGTGGTATCAGAGCCAGGTAGGTCTTTCTAGACTGTCCTGTTACTAGTCGCTTAGGACCGGATCCATATTTCCTTGCACTCTCATTTGTTTGTTAAGTGTGATTAGCGAGCAAATTTTCTTAAGATGATGATGAATTATCCAAGTCTTCCCAAGTACAACACGAAGAAGTTCGCTGTATGGAAAAAGGGGTGTCTCATCCAATTGAGGGCTCAACATCCAGAGATGGATGAAGTGTTAAAGAATGGACCTCTAAAGATCTAGAAGGTTAGTATCCGACTCGGAGGAGAAGATGATCAAGGTGGTGTCCAAATGGTAGATAAGCCGCTTGAAGAGTGAACACTTGAAGACAAGAAACGTCATCAGCTTGATCCCATAACACATGAAATGATCATGCAATCTCTTCCAGAATCTCTCATGGACAAAGCCATAGAGAACAACAGTGCCAAAGAGCTTTGGGATTGGATCAATGAGCTCACTAAAGAAACTTAAGCGACGAAACGCAATAAGAAACAAATGTGCGTTGACAAATACAAATTTCCAGACGCTGCCTGGCGAAACAATCAAATCAATGGAAGCAAGGTTCAACTCCATTGTCAGTGAGATGAAAAGTCTTGGAAAAGAAGAGGGTGTGGCAGACATGAACGCCAAAATCCTCTCACGAATGCCAAATGAAGATTGGTTTGTTAAAATCACCAATTTAAAGACCTTGGATCTCTCAAAAATGTCCACCAAAGAGTTGTTCGCCGAACTTCAAGCCCATGAATGGGATATTCAGATGGTGAACAAGAATGAAGCTGTTAGAACTCTGAATTCAGCAGCCAATGATGATGCTGCATTCTTCGTAAAGAGAGACATCCAAAGACGATAGAAGAAGCCAGTTCAGTTCCAGCAAAGGATACCTCCACCTCTAATCAGAAGAAGGAAATTGACTTGTCAGTTGCCAAACTAGAGGAACAGATGAGGAACATGGCCGTACTTCTCGAGAAGGCTAAAGAAAAAGGAAAAGAAGCTCAGTCCAGTGAGCAATGGTTTACAAAAAGAGAGTCACGCACGTGTTACGAATGCAACTCTCCAGAACACTTGAAGTATGAATGCCCTCTAGTCTCTCAGGAGGAGAGAGACAAACTGAGAAAGGTATTTGAGAGGAGAGCTTTTAAAGTTGTGGCCCAAGCAATGCTGTCCAGAACTGAAGTACCAGACGTGCCAGAACATGATGATGGCTATTACACATCTGAGGATGAAAATGATAAGGAATCACTTCTAGCCTTCATGGCAGCAGTTGATGGAGATGTTACCGACGAAGAAGATAACACTTCAAACTGCGAAATAGTGGTAACAACTCATCTACCCTCATCTCTTGCATCTACATGCTTTGAAGAAAACTCTGAATTTTGTCGCTCAAAGTCAGAGGATGTTTCACTAGAAAACGTTATAAAAGAGGTTGAGAAATTTCAAGAGATTAAAGATGCATTAGCTAGTGAAAATGCCTCACTTAAATTAGAGATTTCAGTTTTGACCGATAAAGTCGCAAAGACGAGGTCAATCAGTGAGGATTTTGAAAATTTCAAGGAAGAACATTCCAAACTGCTTAAAAGTTTTGAAAAAGTTTCAATGGAATGTGATTCTTTGAAGAAAACTAAACTTGTCAAATATGAATGTACTTTTAAAAAGAGCTCAAAGAAATTGAAAGAAATTTTGATTGCTCAGAAATCACCATCCGAAAAATTCGGACGTGGATTTATGGAGCACCATATTGAAAAAGATGATTTGAGCAAACATGCATCTAATTCAGGACTTGAGAAAATGTTTTTAGGCTTTGTCAAAGCCAAAACTCAGTTCAGGCAGAAAGTTGGAAAACGGAAAAGTCAAATCCAAAGAGCCAGTTAAGCAAAAAGAAAAGACCAAATGCTGGTAAAAAACTGACTCTAAACTGGTACCTTGACAGGGAGTTCACACAACTCGTAAACTGTACAAACCAACTATCGAGAAGAAAACTGACTTTTCTTCGAAATTGGATAAGCGTAATGTTCGAACTGCAAGGAATCCAGTTTTACCAACAAGAACGACTGAGCAACACGCAAATGTTGCAAGGAAGTCAGTTCGACAATCGTATAGAAATCTAAAAGGTTATAATAGAACTCAATTTCATTATAACAGTCATCCGAATAGGAGGAACACCTATTCGAGGCCTGAGTCTGAACAGTTTTATCATTCTAAGACTATGATGGTTATACACCCGAGAACTGTTTCTTGAGACTCTTTCAGGAACATCAGTTTCAGAAAGAGTTCACGCACCACAACCTTTCCTTACATGCATCCAAACAACATACAATATTTTAGGATAAAGTTTAATCATTCACCAAAGAATGATTCAGTTTCACGAACTATAAAAGTGAAACAAGTCTGGATACCAAAAGGATGGATCTAGAAAACTGACTTTGTAGGACCCGAAAGGATGCGGGGACCTAAATGAAATTTTTTGTCTTGCAGGGAAAGAGTTCTCAGAAGAAAGCAAGATCATGGATCTTGGATAGCGGGTTGATGCGGTAAAAGTTCAATCACAATAAACTCTCAACCACACTCAAGAATAAAATATCAATCCGAGTTCTTCTCGATTCGCCTACTAGAATACCGAGCTACTCAAGTGAAGTCTTTTAGCTAAGCAAGATTTAATCGTTGAGTAATTTCTAATCATCTAAACATGCAATTCAAATCTATG
>JAPKLW010002275.1:58882-78403 GCA_026898455.1 Plectranthus barbatus | reverse complement strand
TCAATCTTCAATCTCGTACAAGTATTGATGAATTTAGCTCCTAGATGTTCTAGGACTAAGATGAATTTGAAATGGAAAAATAGAATCTAAGGAGAAATCTACTATCGTATGTGAAAAGTGATAAAAAGCTCCTCAAATAACCGCTCATTCCCCTTTTATATGCAAGCAATCAGGCCCTCGGATGGCCCGGTTGAAGTTTGGCTCGCCCGGGCCACCAAAAAATGCCAGAAACCGCCAAAAACTGACTTGGCTCGGCCGATCAAAACATGTCTCGACCGAGCCAAGTCCCGGCCCAACCCCGCTCGACCGGTCCTGCACAGGCTCGACCGGTCGAGCTCTCTGAACCAAAACTGCAACAACGCTCGGCCGGTCCTGCCTTGGCTCGGCCGGTCGAGCTCTCTGAAGCTCCGCTTGGCCGATCCTGCCCACGCTCGGCCGGTCGAGCTCTCCAAACTCCAAAACCTTGCGACTTTCCTTCGAAACTCCACCAAATATGCTTGTTTATGCCAAAAACCTATCCTACACAAGTCAAACACACAAAACACGAAAACACAAACAAAATACGACAAAAACATATGATACGGGAGTAAAATAACCACAAACAAGCATGTTCACATATCAAAATACGGGTCATTTTACGCACGTATCACGGGTGCTCGACACACATGACCGGAGAGAAGGATTTACTCAAGAACCTTATGATGTGCAAATGACTATCTGTTACTTTTGGGAACAAGGCAAATGGACGAGTAGTTGGAAAAGGATGCGTGGAGCACAATGGCATAATCATTCAGAATGTGTCCTTAATCACCAATCTGAAGCACAATCTTCTAAGCATAAGCCAGTTGAGCGAGAGTGGCTACATTATTAGTTTTGAAGAATCAAAGTGCCACATCATAGACAAGCTGACCAACGAGACCAAGATCAGAGGAATCAGAAAAGAAGGTCTCTATATTGTAGGCTGGTCCAGTGGAGAAGAAGGAACCTGCCTCATGGCGCATAGTTCCTCAAATGGTGTAAACTGGCTGTAGCACAAAAGATTGAGTCACCTGAACTTCAACTCGATTAGACATCTAGCAAAGTATAATCTAGTTGGAGGACTGCCACATAGGAAGTTCCAAAAAGAAGGAGTCTATAAAGCTTTCCGGCTTGGAAAATAGACAAGAGCCTCATTCAATAACAGGCCAGTAACAGCAAGCACGGACCGGATCTCGGAACTACTCCACATGGATCTGTTTGGTCCAGTTACTCCACCCATAATTGGAGGAAGAAAGTACAAATTAGTAGTCGTTGATGACTACTCAAGATACACGTGGGTGGTTCTGCTCAAGTCCAAGGCTGAAATCAAGATCTAAATGCCAGAACTGATTACCTGTCTTCAGAATGACAAAGAGGTGACAGTCAAGAGGATAAGGTCCGATAATGGAACAAAGTTTTGCAACGGACCGCTTATGGACTTTTGTACTGAAATTAGAATTGGGCATGAGAAGTCTACTCCAAGAACTCCTCAACAAAATGGCCTTGCTGGGGGGGAGAAATAGAACACTCAAAAGAGCAGTAAGGACCATGCTGGCCGAGACCGACCTTGGAAAAAGATTTTGGGGAGAAGCCTTGATAACAGCTTGCTACACGCAAAATTGAAGTGCATTCAACACGCGGTTGCACAAGACTCCCTATGAAATATACAATGGTCGTAAGCCTTCTATAGCTCATCTACGTGCATTCGTTCTCCATGTTATATCCATAACAATGGAAAGTCCAAATTAAATACCTTCAGCCATAAAAGGCTGATGAAGGTATGTTCCTTGGTTATGGACATCCTTCATATAAGAGATATAGGGTATTCAATAAGACAACCCAACTTGTGGAAATAACATGTCATGTTGTTTTTTATGAAGCTACTCTAGAGCGCAGGACACTTCAAGAAATGGGTCTGGAAAATCATGAGATCAAGGATGTCAATGAGGAACCTAAAACGGATCATGATCATAATCAAACAGTTCCTTTGACTAGATCTATGAATGATATTCATGAGACATCAGTTGCCTCGGCCGAACCGCAAACAACCGAGAGGGCCAATGATGCTAATGTCATTGCTGAGGCCTTAAAGTTCATAAACATAGAGGATCAAAGTGAAGAGAAGCCCCCTAAAGCCAATTCAACAGTTTTGGAAGTAGAGCTACATGAAGCCAAGGAAGTTAACCTTGAGGCGGCTGAGGAAGCAGCTCCGACTGACCAGCCAGTTGCTGTAAAGAATCCAGTTCCAGAAGTTGCTGTGGAAGATCGAGTTGCTATTCAGAATCTAGTTCCAGAACTTAGAGGTGAACCATCTCATCAAGAACCCCAAGCAGTTTTTGAGACTCCAGTTGTTCCCGTTGAAGCCGTACCTATGAAGAAGCCTAGTTGACTAAGAGATCACCCCATCGAAGCTGTTCTAGATGATATTGGAAATCCTGTTCGAACAAGACAAGACACTGCTTTGATGTCCTGTTTTATATCCCAGATTGAACCAGTGAAGATTGATGAAGCTCTTCAATCAACAGATTGGATTAATGCGATGCAAGAGGAACTAGGAGAGTTCACTCGCAATAATGTGTGGTATCTGGTAGATAGACCAACACATCAATCCATAATTGGCATCAAGTGGGTCTTTAAGAACGAAAGAGATAAGATCAATACCATCGTTCAAAACAAAGCAAGATTGGTTACCAATGAATACGCACAATGCGAAGGGATAAACTCTGATGAGACGTTCGCACCAGTTGCAAGACTGGAAGCCATTCGTCTATTCTTGGTGTATGCTGCCTATCATAACTTCACAGTCCTTCAAATGGATGTGAAGAGTGCCTTTTTCAATTGCGAATTGAAGGAAGAAGTCTACGTCGAACAACCTCTAGGTTTTGAGCAAGGAAAGCAAGTCTACAAGCTAAGGAAAGCCTTGTATGGACTAAAGCAAGAACCTAGAGCATGGTATGAAACTCTCTCACAGTTTCTGCTCAAGAATGGTTTTGAAAAAGGGGCGATCGACCGACCTTAGTTAAAAATGAAAGATGGAGAGGACATCTTTCTTGTTGAAATCTATGTAGATGATATCATAGCTATGTGAAAAATTTGCCCAGTTGATGCAAAATAAATTCCAAATGAGTATGATGGGCAACATGACATATTTTCTTGGACTGCTAGTTGATCAGTCTGATGAAGGGATTTTCATTAGTCAAAAGAAATATACTCAAGATTTGATCAAAAAATTCTGTCCAGAGAAGACAAAATACTTGAGAATTCCTATGAGCACCAGTTCTCAGATCACTCTTGATGAAGAGGGAGAACCAATCAACCCAACTGCTTATCGAGGGATTATTGGGTCACTACTGTATCTAATTATCAGCAGACCCGATATATCTTATGTTGTAGGAGTGTGCGCGAGATTTCAGTCAAATCCGAAGAAGTCCCACATGGAAGCAGCTAAGAGGATCGCAAGATATCTCAAGAAGACTGAGTCTTTAGGTATTTGGTATACCAAAACTGATGGAATCTTGTTGAATGGATTCTCAGATTCAGATTTTGGATGCTGCAAAATCAATCGGAAGAGCACAAGTGGAACATGTCAATTCCAAGGTCACAAACTAATCAGCTGGTTCAACTAGAAGCAGCATTCGGTGGCCACGTCAACCACTGAGGCCGAATACATAGCAGCTGTCGACTGCTGTGTTCAAGTGCTTTGGATAAAGGAGCAACTCAAGGATTATGGGATAGAAACTGGATGTGTACCTATTTACTGCGATAACAACAGTGCAATTTGCATTTCGAAGAATCCAGTTCTACACCCCAGGATGAAGCATATCGATATTCGTCATCATTTCATCCGAGATCATGTTGAGAAAGAAGATATCTCGGTGGAATACATAAGAACGGAGGACCAGTTAGCGGATATTTTCACTAAACCACTACTTGAGGCTCAATTCAAAGAGCTATGCATCAAACTAGAACTTCTAGAGTTTGATGAAATCTCAAGAGAGAGAGATGAAAACTGATTGATGTAAAACTGTAGAACTGAGCGTGTAAAATTGTTTGGCTTATTAGTTATGTTAGTTGCATTTATTATTTGTAAGACAGTTTGCTCAACATTAAAGGAAAAAGAAGAACGATTTTCATTCATTAGAAAGGGACGGTGATACAACATCCAAACAAAAAAAGGGATTACACAAATTCAGAAAAGTCTTTTTCAGAGGAAGTCAGCGGGTGGGCATCCATTTGGAGGGGTAGTAGTCTGATCGAAACAGGTTCGGTGGGTCTTGTTTGAAGTACGGGATCCGCTTCTTGATGAGCCAATTCAGCTGGATGCCGTAAGGGATAGTGATTTCAGGCAGGTTTTGAAAGGCCCTCTTAGGAAGTCAAAGATGAACGCTGCCCAGTCCAACTCAGCCTGGTCCTCGAACGCCATCATTTCCTTCTAGACAGGTGGCTTGAAGTTAGTTTCTAGAAGGGGATTGCAGACCACCATCTGGTTAACAATGTCGAAAGACACTTTGAAGATCGACTTGAGGAAGCCACATGGAGCAGTCGGATGGAAGCTAATGTCCGCCACTCTCCAATCTTGCCAGACTGACCATTCAGGCGCTGCCTCCTCGCTCCGATACTGTAGGACCGGCGTTTCATTGTGAGGAAGCCCAAACTCTGCCCTAAAATAGTCGGCGGACCAGAAGAACTCCTCACCATTGATATTACAGTAGATCTCTTCATCAGAGACTGTGGCATTGTAGGCAATCACCTTGAGTACATCGGTGTGAAAGGAGGGGAGCTCTTGCTCAAGCCCGTTAGCCCTTAGATTACCCATCAATCCTTCATAGACGTATGGAGTTCTCCAGTACTGCGCATAAAGCCTCTTCCTATCCAGAATCCTGTTCCTCTGGATGGAGATCTTTGCCATTTCTCTCGCAATGTTGAAACGAGAAGACGGAGAAGATGGAGAAGATATTTTTTTGGAGATCAAAAAGAGGATGGGTTGTGTGCATTCCCTACTTCTTAAAAATGGTATTTATAGGCGATTTTGTGCATCGATTGAAAAGGTGACAAGACCCTTAAATATAGGACACGACTCTTCACGGTTCAGAGTCAGAAGTCGATGAGTCAACATTCAATGCCTAATAACTGCATCGAGCCCTTCAAGAATGGACATGTGGAAAATAGGTCAAAAGGCTAAGAGTTTAGAGTCGGTGAATGGCCAAACCAAAGTTGTACGGTTTCCCAAACTTCGCATTAAAGTCTAAAGAAGGAGTTCAGGAACTGAGCCTCATGAAAACTGTGTGAAGAAACTGTCAAAGGTCACAGTTTTAACTATCGAGATAAAAGAAGTTTATAACTGGAAACTAAGGATAACACGGTTTCTCAGTTCTTCGATAAGGACAGTTGCAAACTATCTCAAGCATTTTGATGAAGCAATGGGATAGGGAAAACAACCTTAGTCAAAGGTGTGAATTTTTGAATTCGATGAAGTCTTTAGCTGCACGTCGCATTAAATGCGGGCAGCTCAACGACGTATTACGTGGAGCCACGTCGACCTTCCCACGTGCTCCTGAACGGCATGCAGGAGATGTAAACATCCGCCTACGTCAGAAACAATCTCAGTCGTCAATCGAAGAGAGGGGCTTTAATCTAAGCCATGTATCTTTATGATTGATTGATCACCAAAACCTCTTAAACCCTTTGTGTCTTTATCTTCGACACTTTTACTCGACTCTCTACTCTCTACAACTCAATCTCCAAAAATCTCAAGCCTTTGAATCTCTCAAAACCATCCACATTATATGCTAAACATACCAAAAAAGAAAACTCAACAAATTGAAGGCACCAGCACCTCCGATAACCCTGAGCGGTTCATAGTCACAGAGAAGACTCTACATGCTCATCTACTCTAAATGAGATGATGTCGACTCTGACGGCCTCACCAATAAACTGCTTTGTGCGTCCCAAGTTGTGAAAGAAAAAATTTTGAATTGGAAGGATTTTGCATCAATCTCATCAGACGAGGCGATTACTACTGAGGTTTCCAAGAAGCTCATGGCGGAGAAACTGATGCAGTTCTTGACTGCTTCTCCCCGGCTATTCAAACCCTATCGCGTAGCCGAGTTCTACAAACACGTGATAATTGACAAAGATCAACTATTTTTCAAGACGAAAGTAGACAAGAAGGAGATAAAGGTTGATCTTGATCTCATCGCTCAATTTCTTCATCTACCCAACATGGGGGTGCACATCGCCAGTTATCTCGATGATGACAAGGAGGCAATCTAGAATCATTCGGATAAGTGGAAGAAGCCTGAGAATAAGGAAAAATTCAAAGCTGCCACCAAGGTATCTGAACTGAACCCATTCTATAAGACACTCAGTGAAATCGCACTAAGGATGCTCTATTGTGGCATTGGATCCTTCTCTGAGTTAAGCCATCCCAAATACGCCTTGATGATGGTTCTTGATGACTGCCCTGGAGGAAACTGGGTAGAATACATATATGGGCGTTTGTTGGAGAATGCGAAGAAAAACTAGGGCATCAGAAAAGATGGCAAATTTTCTTTGAGTGTCAGTTTTGGTTTGAAGGTCAGGTACCTTCTTGAGAGTATTCTAGGTCTTCAAAGAGAGGGGGAAGACTGTCTGCTATCAGATTTAATTCCACCAAAGAATCCAGTCTATCGATCAATTCAAAGAGATTAAGGAGATGATGGTGGAAACGATGGTGATGACGAAGTGCACGACAGTTTTGATGATAAGGTGGTAGATGCTGAGACGACGGAGAGTCTCGCTGCCATTTTGCCAGTTCAAACTACCGCAGGTGCCAAGAAGTCCAAGAAAACTGGCGCCTCAGTTCAACCAAGGAAGAACAAAATTATGTGGCAGACAGTTGAACAACATGAGAAAAGTAGGAAGAAGAACAAGAGGAAAATAGCAACAAATCTTGAAGAAGGTTTGCAACGCATGAAGAAAGGAAAGCAGACAGTTGCTAAAGAACCTCAAACCAAGAAGAGGTGGGGAGCAGATTTTGAAGTGTCAATGACGACAGTGGCCAAGAGGCTCTAGTTCGAGGATACAATGGAAGGAGTTGGTCAATCCTCCCGTCCACAAGAAGCAATTCAGAACCCAGGCATCTTATCTAAAGAGGCATTCGAACGCCTACAGCTCAAGGAGTTTAATCAACTGATGTGCCGATAACTTATGAAGAAATGAAATGAAGCTCCTCAGATTCTGAGAGAACTACATCTTAGAGGAGAGAACAACTCAAGGATGGAGCGACTGCATCAGAAAACTCCAAGGAACAAGACGCTTCCACTCATGAAAGATAGCAGAAAGAAATTCTCTTTCTAGAGATAGGGGGAACAAAAACTGAGCAAGTTGACAGTTCAGAAGAATCTTTTGATGTAGACAAAAGAGAGTCTACCTTGGAGCGCATAGAAAGGAAAATCGGCAAATGCCACAATGGCCTGGAGAGATTACGTGATCTTTAACAAAAATTGAATGATAAAGTTGAAAGGATCCAAACAAAACTCTCCTAGTTTAAAGAAGAGAAAAAGAGGGAGCTGGAAAGGTTGAAGAAAGAGGAAGAAGAATGATTAAGGAAAGAAGAAGAGGAAAGGATAAGGAAGGAGGAAGAAGAGCGATTGAGGAGGGAAGAAGAAGAAAGGTTGAAGAAGGAAGAGGAAGAAAGGTTGAAAAAGGAAGAAGAGGAAAGACTCAGGAGAGAGCAAGAAGCACCAATAGAGAAAGTACGGCTAGAAGCCGAAGCTGCAGCGGCAGCAGTTGAGAAAGCAAGGCTAGAGGCCGAGGCTGCGGCAGCAGAAGCAGCAGAAGCTGAAAGAGCAAAGAAGGAGGCCGAGGAAGCCATAAGGAAGAGATAAGAAGAAGAAACTGTTGCTGAGCTGAAAAGAAAACAAGAAGAAGAGGCTACCGCTGAGCAAAGGAGGAAAGAGGAGGAAGAAGTAGCTGCCACTGCTAATCTACCGAAAACCGAAACTATTTCTGAAGAAGAAGATAATAGGACAGTTATTCCTGTCACTGCTGAACAGTCCATTGTTATCTAGGAAGAAACTCTGTCTCCCAACCCCATCTCAGTTGGTGTTCCAACCGTGATCCTCACTGATGCTGTACAAAATGCTATCAACCAAGGAGTAGACCAAGCAATGAGCCACAAAATCCAGACGAGCATGGATACTCTGGTTGATATTGTCAAAAAGGGGGAAGAGATGAGAGATGAGAGGATGCAAAAGTAGATGCAGATGCAACAGATGAAAGAGGCCAGGGAAGAATAGTTGAAATGGATGGTGGAAATGGCAAAAAATATTGTTAAGCAGTCTGGAGCTTCCTCATCTACCTCCACTCCAGAAAAACAGAAGGACATAGAGCAAGATCAAGACAAGCCCAAGGAATAATGGAATTCTGAAATTTTTTTTGTATCTTTTGTCGCAATTTTTTTCTTTTCATGTACTTTGTAATGAACACATTTAATGAAAGGTTAAAAACTGCTGGTTTGAAGACAACTTCTCATTGTCTCTTACCTTAGATACTCTTTTAGCTGAATTCACATATTCCTGTGTGACCAACAGTTTGATTATCTCTCTAATTTGATTTATATTAATCGAGTAATATCTCTCCAATTCAGGGGGAAGATCAATTAGAGTAGGTCGAATCCAGAGGAAGCACAGTTCTGAGTAGTGTTAGAATTTCATATCTTGTAAACTCAGAGCAACTGCATCCTCATTTCGACTTAGATGGTATGGTTTTGGCAACATCAAAAAGGGGGAAATTGTTAGGTGTTGATGTAGAATCCCACCTTTAATTTGATGTTTTGATGTGTCAAGAATTGTATACCAAGGTTTAGTCCTTAGAGTTATTACTTCATGTAATCCTTGTATAGGATATTGGAGTTGTAATAGTTCGGGTAAGGCAAACCACCAAAAACTGTGGAACAATTTTTGAGGAGAAAACTTTCAAGACAGAAGGACTGAAGAATACTGTGAAGACAGTTCAAGAAGCGATATGCGAAAAAAACTGTGAAGACAGTTTTATGAAGAAGCATACGAGAAAACTGTGCAAAGAGTTTTAAACCGTCAAAGAGACAACAACGATGAAAACTATGGACACAACTTTTATAGAAACTGTCAAGAGGCGCTCAAAGTTTCAGACCAGCACAGTTTCACGCCAAAAGGAACACGTGAAAAGCAAGATGCCGAACAGTCATAAAGAGCATTGAAGACTCAATGATAAGGAACAAAGATACACTCAATTATGACTGGAGTAAAACATTGTTCGAGTTTGACATAAAGGACAAAACTGTCTCTGCAAAAGCATGGCAATGATTAGAAAAAGGCAGAGGAGCAGGTCTGCTTTTTAGAAAAGTATGACCATTGATTCGACATCATACGAATTGTCTCTACCAGCTATCTTCGTGTAGATTCAATTATATATAGCAGAGCGACCAGACGGACAACAACTCCAACCTTCATTTTACTTGCCATTACTCTTCCGAATTTAAAGCTCAAAGTATTAAAAGCTCTCAAGCGAGAAGGCAATAACTCCGTCGTTCATTTATTGAACACGAGGCATTATTGCTTAAGGAATGTGATTCACCGTGTGACCAGGAGTATAAGAGGATTAAGTCTTTCGACTTAGTCTATTTCCTTGGTGTTCTTACTTTTTGAGTAAGAACACAGCAGCCTAGTTCTCAATCGAGGAACAGGTTCTTATGGGTTTTTGCCAATATTCGAGTGTTCTGGGAAGAACTCAACCATCCAACTATTAGAGAAGGAGAAGGGAGGTTTGTCCTCAATCCAATTCCGACGACTACCAGTTCTGAGAAGACTTCAAGGTGCCACCTGGCTTCAAGGAACTGAAGAAGGAGTGAAGATCATCTACCTGGGCAAGTGATATAGTTTGCTGTGAATGGTGGTTTTCGTGGTGATTGGTTATAGATCGTGAGGAGTGTAAACTTCATCTTCTTAGTGAATTACAAGATTAATTTCCGAAGGGTGGACGTAGGACTTAAAGCTTTTAACCACTATAAATATCCTGTCTTATTTACAATTTTAAGTACTTTTATCTTTGCACAGTTCTCAACTGAGTTTTGAAACCTTCAACACTTCGCTAAAGTGTTGAAGCTTATATATGAAAACTACTTAACTAAAGCTGCTCAGCTATCACAATTTTAATAATACCTAAACTGTTAACTGAACCCCCCAGTTTGGGAGTACAACTACTTGTAAAACCTTTCGCTGCACATTTATACGTACTCTGATCGGGGACCAACACTTGCCTTAATCTTAAAGAGAGAAGTAAACATTCAATCAATCAACCTAATCTTCACACTACTTTGCTCAAATCAACATCCAATGGAAGATTAGAACTACATACCTATAAATTATCTCAAAACAAAAGTAATTACAAGATCTATCCATTACAAAATAAAGTTAAGGAAATGAATCTCCCCCAATTGACTTTTCTTGTGCTTGATCTACACTCTTATCCTTCAATCCTTCATCAATTTTGGAGTAGATTTGCCTTTGGAACCCTTGGATTGATGTTGGAGATGGATGGGATGTGGAATTTAGGTGAGAAAATATCTAAATTTTTCCAAAGTTCTCAACATTTGCGATTTTCCCCCTTTTATAATAAGTTGGCAACACCCGAGATCACCCCATTTGAGATCGGATTGCCCCGGATGGTTTAAAACTTAATAACCGCCAAATCTGGCCATTCGAGAACACCCCATCTAGAATAGGATCGACAGAAATCTGGCTCTGAAGAGCATAGATCGGTCGATCTCTGCATGGATCGGTCGATATGAGCAGGAGAGAGGCAAATATTGACCAATCCAGAAATGTCTGGGTTGAAATTTGGCTCTGAAATCTTCCCTGCAATATCCCTGCTTCATTCGAGTCGATCTTCCCATCACATGGACCTCGGATCGGTCTATTTTCCACCAAAACATAGCCAAAAATGATGAAATATGCTCAAACATATTCCTACACAACACAAACAACACCAATCAGGAAAAAAGCAAAAACACAAGAAAAACATATGATATGGGTGTAAAATGGACACAAACAAGCATGCACAAACATCGAATAATAGGTCATTTTACACACATATCAATGGATATGTGTGTAAACATCCACCCACCGTGGCTGGCATATATATCTGTTGGGCTGTTGGAGGTTGCATTAACAATATTTTTGAAGGTTTCCATGTTTTATGCTTCAAATAATGTGATTTAAATCTTATGTGTTTGCATTTTATTTATTTCAATGATCATCATGTCATTTAATCTGCTTATAGTTGTTCTCTATAATAACAAGCTTATTGGTCCAAATTATTTGGACTAGAAATATATTTGTATTTAGTATTGGTTGGTAAAGAGTACATATTGTACTCAACACTCCTACTCGAGGTCTCTTGAACTCTTACTTCCGCTTGAAAGTAATCATGGGTAAGAAATAGTACTCTATTGTAGAGTTTTTACTGGCTTGATTAATAAGGGATCGCTGGCTCTGGTTTCCTTTAAAGCATTGTCTTCTTTGTGTAATAATGGTAAGAAGAAGAAGCCTCAAAAGAAAAAGAGCACTGGGAGCAAATAAGTAATACTTCCAGTAGTATCTAACTTTTATTGTGGTGTCATGAAACTAAAGGGAAAGTGCTACAAGTGCAACCGGTCTGTGCATCACAGATTTGATTGTCCCCTCTTAATGAAGGGTAACTCGGGTACATTTTCTGCTTTAGTTTTTGAAACGTGTTTTGTGGCTTGTTCTACTACCTTTTAGATAGTAGATACTGGTGCCACTAATCATGTATTTTTTACTCTGCTTGGCTTCGTGCACACAAGACAACTCAATGAGAGCGAGATTACCGTATGCTTGGAGAATGTTGTTAGAGTGGCAGTTATTGCAGTAGGAGATGTGCACTTATCTTTTTCGGGTAGTGTTGTAACATTAAAGGATGTTTTATTGCGCCAAGTTTTCAAAAAGATTTAATTTTAGTTTTGAAATTGTTTCTTGGATGGATATTCAGTTATTTTTTATAACAATTTTGTTATTATGAGAAATAACTCTTTTATTTGTTCTGGCATGTTAGAAAACTCCTTATATACTATTACTTCTGCATATCGTACTGCAACCGAAACTCATGCATCTTTATCATCTAAAAAAATAATTTCTTCTTAGTGAATCAAATATATCTTTGGCATCTAAGACCAGGTCATGTTAATCTGGCCAAGATCCAAAGACCGATATGTAGTGGATCATTGGAGTCTCTCCAAGTTGAACAATTCTCAGTATGTGAATCCTGATTGGATGGTAAGATGACTTTGAGGCCTTTTTAAGGCTAAGAGTATAGAGCCAATGATATGTTGGAACTGATTCATTCTGATTCGTGTGGGCCTGTGTCTATTCAAATAAGAGGTGGTCTTGAGTATTTTGTGACTTTCAATAATGATTACTCAAGGTTTGGATAGATTTACTTGATATGCCACAGGTTTGAATATTTTGACAAGTTCAAAGAATTTAAGACTTGAGTGGTGAGTCAAATAGGTAAAAGTGTCAAGTAACTATGATCTGATCATGGTGGCGAATAACTCATTGCTAAATTTAGGCAATACTTATTGGATAATGGGATTACATCTCAACTGTCTGCGCTTGGTATTCCGCAACAAGTTAGCATAGACGAGAGAAGAAACAAAATTCTTTTGGAGATGATGAGCTCGATGATGAGTTATGCCACTTTGCCTACTTCGTTTCGAGGTCATACCTTGGGAACAATGGCGTACCTTCTTAACTTTGTACCCTCTAAATCGGTTCCAAAGACTCCAATAGAACTTTGGACTCGGTGAAAGCCTAATTTAAAACCATATTCTAGTTTGGGGTTGCCCAACACATGTGTTGGATAAGGAAGTCGATATGTTGGCACCTAAAATGGAAGTACGTCTGTTTATAGGATATCCTAAGGGTACGAAAGGTGGTTACTTTTATAGCCCTAGAGAATTAGAGGGTGGTGGTTAATACGAACGCCCGATTCTTGGAGGAAGACTATATAAGTGAGCATAAATCCAAGTGTGAGATCATTCTCAATGAGTTGAGAGGAGACAATGGTACACCAAGTGTACTAAGTGTTATACCACAAGAGATTGCACATCGTGTTGACTCTGATGTACCTACACAGGAACTACCTTGTTCTAGTGGGAGGGTTGTTCATCAACATGATCGTTTCATGGGTGTGGAAGAGTCTTCGGACTTGGTACACATTATTGAGCATGAAATCCCTGAACTTACAAAGAGGCAGTTCAAGATGTAAATGCAATGTCTTGGCATAATCGAATCTGTAAATGCGATGGAAGGGTACGATCTTCAAACCTTCCTAAAGGCAATATGGCCATTGGGTGTAAAAAGGTCTATAAGTGTTAGAGAGGATTTGAAGGAAATGTCATCGTCTTTAAAACACAGTTGGCGAAGGGATTCACTCAAATAGAGAGAATCGGTTATGATGAGACTTTCTCACCTGTATCCATGCTGAAGTTGATCAGTATTCTCTTATACATAGCAAATTAAATGGACTATAAGGTTTGTAAAATGGATATCAGGACAATTTTTCTTAATGGAAATCTGGATGAAGACATCTATATATAGTAACCGAAGGTTATGTAAGGAAATGCTAAGAGCGTCTAGTTTGAAAGCTAAAGAAGTCTCTTTATGGACTTAAACAAACTTCTAGATCTTGGAACATTCATTATGATGAGGTGATCAAGTCCTTTAGATTTGAAAAATATCAAGATGAAAGTTGTGTGTACAAAATGAGCAATGGAAACGTAGTGATGTTTTTAGTATTATACGTAGATGATATCTTCTTATTGGCAACAACTTGAGGGTATTGTCGGACGTATAGGAGTGGCTGTCTGAACAGTTATAGATGAAGGGTTGAGGAAATTCTATGTACATTCTTAGTATTAAGATTGTTCATGGTCAAAATAAGAGAATGTTGTATTTGTACCAAGCATCCTACATCGACACTGTTATTGCCCAATTTAGCATACAAAACTCCAAGAAAGGGTTTTTGTCTTTCCGACATGGAGTTCTTCTATCCGGGGACATGTGTCCTAAAATGCTAGATCAGGTAGTGGATATGGTTAAGGCTCCTTATGCTTCGGATGTGAAAAGTCTTATGTATGTTATGCTCTGTACTAGACCTGATATCTGCTATGCAGTTGGCATGGTGGCAAGATATCAATATAACCCTGGTTAGGGGCATTGGACTGCGGTAAAATATATTCTCAAGTATCTGAAAAGAACTCGAGATTATATGTTGGTTTACTAATCAGTCAGTCTAACCTTTTTAGGTTAATCAAATTCAGATTTTAAGCTAACCGAGATCAGAAAAAGTTAACCTTGGTTTATGTGTTTACGTTGGGAAGCAGAGCCATATTATGTGGCTGCCTCAGAGGTTGTGTGGCTTAGAAGATTCTTGTTGGACTTAGGGGTGATTACGAGTATAACTAAGTGTATCACAATTTGTTGTGACAACACTAGTGCAGTAGCAAACTCGAAAGAATCTAAAGCCCTTATGACAGATAAACATATAGAGAGATAGTACCACATTTTACGAGAGATCGTAAAGCGAGGTGACATGATTGTCGAAAATTGATGTTGTTGTATAACCTGGTTGATTCTTTCATGAAGACTCTGGAAACTAAGATCTTCAGAAACACGTAGAGGGTTTTGGTTAACGATACTTTGCAGCTACACTTTGAGTCTAAGTGGAACATTTGTAATGATGTGGTGTATACTAAAGGTTTAGCTTCACTATAAGTGGGAGATTGTTAGAGTATACTGTAAAGAAAACTTTTAAGTGAGCTATGTTATGTACTTAATCTCTTGTAATTAACTAAAACAAATAATATCACATTGTTGCAATCTCACGATTGCATGTATATCCATTTATCTTATATTGTAGACAAAATGGTGGGTGCATTGACCCACTGAAGATCACATTATTGAGTTCCTTATAAGATATAAATCATATTTACAACTGAGATAGTTTTGGATAAACATCGTTTTAGGTTGTAGTATAAAATTTAGATAACTAGTCTTGGTTATTAGTCTATACTAGTGCGTGGTGTCGCATTGAATGGATCGCGGTGAGACGTGTTCTTTTGTTCTGACTTTATGAAGAATCAAAGTCTCGGTGACTTTATGAATTCTTAACCCAAGATGTGATATTTGGATATATGCAAATGATTGTTTGTTACTTTGACTTACCATGTGTGAGAATCAAAAGGATGATCAATATGCTTCGTATCTTGGGTAACATCATTATTTGTATGATATTTATTTAGTCACATTAGGACATCGTATCTTGGACATCCAGGTTGATGACATCCTCTTAAGGAGCTCATAAGTTTTATTGTATTAAACCCTGCAGGTGGGATTTATTTCGATAATAATAATATTGAGCGGGTACTACTTAAGGAATTAAGATAATAATTAATTCAAGTTGTCATAGCTTTTAATTAATTAATGGATGTGCATTGTCTTAAATACGTGGAATTAATTAAGTCAAATAGAAGCCCTGATTCACATCGGCATATGATGGTAGTTGCAACATTAATTCTCTAGTGGAATGAATTAATGTTATAAGTTCAAATTTTATTTTGGGTTGAATATATGTGTTTGGACTTATGGGCGGCCCAATCCTATAACTTCTAGAGGTCACTGGCCTTGCCCAATTGGAAACCCTAGATGATGCCTATAAATAGGATGCAATGTTGAGAGAAAAACCGAATTCCAGTAGATCATGTGCTGAACAACGGCTAGGGTTTAGCTCTCTCAAAATTTTGCAAATCTGGATTTATTTGGCTTCTAATGAATCAGAGGATTGCTGTCCACCCGGCATCCAATCGTGGTTTGTGGAACACAGGCTAGAAGATCTACAGTGGAATCAACCTGCAGATCTTTATATATCAAGGTAATTTTTTATCTTCTTGATTTAATTTCTAATAAACCATGTATGTATACTTTTGGTATCCAACATCGATCGTGGGGACGAACTACCCTTACTGGCGTGTTCTATCATAAATAACACAAGAATTTATAGAGGTTCGGATAATTATCCTACGTCCTATTTTTAGGTAGTAGCCCGAAATATACTAGCCTTAGGATTACAATTTGTCCTCATGATCTATCTCAAACTTGTGAACGCCTGTGTCCACTAGTATACTTGCTCACTCACTTAGGGTCTCGTTCTCCTTTAGCACTCAGACTGGGAGTGTGGGCACACCATGCAGCCTTCTCCTGTGAAAGTTGGGAGCTTTTAAGTACTTCCCAAAACTATTCGAACTTATGGTAGATGCCCTTAATAGTTACAGCTTGGAGATAGTTGCAACTGCTGTGGTCTTTCTTGGAGAGAAAGACCACCAAAAGAAAAACTCTAGCCGAGAAGCTTAGAGCCTCGTGTCTGGAGATAGCACATGGTAAGCTATTTGAAAATGGCCTCGAACAGGGAAGAAGATCTCTAAGAGTCTCTGTTTGGAGATGACGGTTACGATATGATCCATTTGCTTAGACTCTACATCGTTGTTTAATATATAGATTGTAGTTCGTAGCGTGCGTCTTCTCACCGTAACCTTTCCTCTGAGAATGCCTTCATTTATTTATAGACGAAGTGATGAAGGGTTTGGTTAAAAGAGTCGTTTAGAGATAATTCAGAAATTGAACTATTCGTTGGGTCTCTAATTGGATGGTGACAAGTTGCATTTTCTGCTCAGCTGCACCGGTGATAAGCTCATTATTTGACTCGATTATCTATATTATTTTCTACTATTTTATGTAGTTTTATTGAGTTTATAAATATATTCTATGCATGAGTCTATATTAGGTGGTATTATGCGCGTCTTGGTGTTTTTGCAGTTTCTAGGCCTACATCCACGAGAAATCGTTCCGAAAGTAGTGACGTGTAAGAGTAGCAGTGAAGAGTTCTTCCACAATGGGAATTCGGGCTATTCGTGCATGGCAATGGATGAAGCTTTGAGTTAGCTCTACAACGCAACTGGAATCGGGTCAATCGGAGTTCGGGAGAGGAAGTTATGGCCAAAACCGTGAGACCGCGCAGAATGGGCGAGAGACCAGGTCGATCGACGCGAATCCACATCGATCAACACCGAAGATGAAGCCACGTCGATCGATGCCATTCCTAGTCGATCGACGCAAGTCTGCTGATGCGGAAAATTTGATGAAAATCGGACTTATTCATATCTTTAGCCCTAGATTTTGATAGGATACACATCCACCCCTATAAATATATAGAAAATTCGACTTTTTCAGCATTCCCTATCATATTGTCATTCCACAATTTAGTTTTTAGAGTTTGGAGACTTGGTAAACACAAAGCCCTTTTATTTTTCTTGTAAGTTCTTTATGTTTATGTAATTTAATATGTTTTCGTTTGGATTTCTATATGCGATGAGTGGCTAGAAACCCTAGCGGGTTCTAGGGTTTGATATTATTATGGGTGCATGTTAGGATTAATTAATTAGGTTCATGATTCCTGTGTTTATTTTATAATTCTAATTTAATTCAAGGACCGAGAGGTGACGATTAATTTAGATGTCTAGCTATTGATAGAAGGACAGAGATGTGAATATTGATAGTGGGATTAGGAATACATGATACTATCTACACTATCCAAACATATGTACTAGACTGTAGGAATTGAACTGACTTGCTTATCAGGTTGACTAGTTTGGTGTACTTGAGACCGAGCGGAGATAGTCACTAATTAGTAATCTAGGTTATATTTGCCAAACAAGGAAATATAGCGTTGTTGCAATATTCCACCTGTTAAATTAATTGATTCCTACATGTTATCCATAATAAGAAGTCTTCACTAGAATCTTTGTTCCTTTAAATTTGCAATCAAAACATCTTTAATTTTCAGCATTTTCATCTTTATTTTCCAAACAAAACCCTGATTTTCTGTTCACTCAAACAATAGATTTTAGAACCATAATTAGTACATAGGATATTTTCCCCACACAATTCCCCTGGATTCGATAACCTTAGGGTTTACAAATTTATTTGCCACTGTTGCTTTAATTAATCTGTAGATTTTACAGTGATCAAATTGGCGCTGTTGTCGGGGAGTTACTAGTTCGTTCTAGGATTTGCAGGATTAAATTTTATTTTCCTGTACGTGTGCGTCTGTGAGTTTTTGTGTCTGCATTCCACGTCGATCGATGCCCCTTAGCATCGATCAACGTCGATCGATGCCCCTTAGCATCGATCAACGTCGATCATTTTATTGCGTCGATCGACGCACACCTTGCATCGATCGATGCCATCCACTCTCTTGCATCGATCGACGTGACATCCACGTTGATCGACACCAAACTAATATTGACCTATTTTCTGTGCAGGTGCATGAACATGCGAGCCAAAGGAAAAACACTCGAGGCCTTTGTCCTCGAAATTGAAGCAACCTGCAGGAAAATCAAAAAGAAAGGAAAAGAAAAACAACGAGAGATGGCTGAGAATCCTGAAGCACCTCTGCAAAATATGACTCCCGAGGAGAAGAGGCGATTTGTGAATGAAGTACAGCAGCTGAGAGCACAACTGCAAGCAGCCCAGGCTACTCAGGCGGAACAAGCTGCAAGACTGGCAGAGTTGATCGATAGGCAAGTTGTGATCCCACAAAGGTCTATCTTGGATCGATTTCTTCCACAGCAAGCGGAGGCCGGATTCAGAGTTGGCATCGAGGCCAACAACTTTGAGCTGCGCACAGGCCTTATTCAGATGGTGCAGCAAAATCAATTTGCGGGGAGAGCTGTAGAAGATCCATATACCCACCTCAACCAATTCATCGAGGTGTGTAACACTGTGAAGCAGAATGGAGTAACCCAAGATGTAATCAGAATGAGACTGTTCTCGTTCTCACTCAGAGATGAGGCACGGTCTTGGTTTGCTGGACTGGATAAGAGTCAAATCGGGACATGGGAGGAGCTTCGAACAAAGTTCCTTACCAACTACTTCCCACCGAGCTTGCTGCTGAAGAGGAAAGCTGCCATTACTACTTTCAAGCAGATGTATGATGAGTCACTCTACGAGGCTTGGAAGAGATACAAAGAGCTTCTACAACTCTGTCCTGGACATGGCATCGATCTGGAGATGCAAGTGTGCCATTTCTATGAGGGTTTGAATCCTCGCATGAAGGAGTTAGTTGATGCATCTGCTGGTGGTATACTGATGACGAAGAGTGGTGCAGAGAGCATGAGGTTGCTGGCAGACATGGCGCTGAATAGCCACCAATGGCCGACCGATAGACAGATTCCGGTCAAAGCTGTGGAAGCCAAGCTAGAAATTGATGTGGTTGCCGAGGTGAAAAAGCTCCGGGAAGAGATTGAAAAATTGGGCACAACACAAGCTGCAGCAGTTTGATAGCGTATATTTTTAACCCACGACTTAGCAAAGCTAATAATATAGCGGCAAATAAAATTATCGATCC
>JAPKLW010002275.1:35420-53882 GCA_026898455.1 Plectranthus barbatus | reverse complement strand
AAGTATGACTTGTATGAATGAATTGATTAATTCCTAATTTAATTCCTCTTCGTAGTGAAACATCAGAAAAGTATTATGAACTTCTTTGTTGGACAATTCATAAAGTAGATTAATTAATTACCTATCTCCTGTCGGTCTCAAGATGAATTAATTAACTCCAGAATTCTACGGATCTATTCCTATAATTTATTACCTTCAGTTACGACAAGAAATCAAATTATATTGTGAAAATCTCTTTCCATTGAAAATTATTACAGTTACGTCTCTAATTCTCAACTATGTAATCCTAAGATGTGGGTAGCATACTCAAGATTAAGAATAAAATCAGATTCCACAAACTACGAGGGAAAGGGAAAATAATTCAATTAATCAAACATGCATACATTGATAGTTCGAAACCCTAGAATCTGAGAAGGAAGTTAGTTACACATAATCATAGTAGAACTCATCAAAGATAAATAAAACCTGAATTGCATAAGAACCTGGGTCTGAATGTCTTTCCCCAAAAATTTGTCTTCAAACATAAAACTCAACTAAAGCTTGGAATCTCTCAAAATTTGAAATACGGAATGAAGTACACCTAAAAATCGAATTTACAGAGATATATATAGAGGTGGAGGCATATCCTATCAAATCTGGGGCTAAAGATATGAAATATCTCAATTTTCAACAAATTCTCGCGCCCAGACTCCCGTCGATCGACGCCCACTTGGCCGTCGATCGACTGAGCTTTTTCTCCGGCGTCCCTTCTGCGCGGTCTCACGGTTTTGGCCATAACTTCCTCTCCCGAACTCCGATTGACCTGATTCTAGTTGCGTTGGAAAGCTAACTCGAAGCTGTATCCAATTCCATGCGCCAATAGCCCGAATTATTCATGTGGAAAACTCGTCACTGCTACTCTTACACGTCACTGCTTTTGGAACGGTTTTCTCGTGATTTAGGCCTAAAACCTGCATGAACATTAAAACACGCCTAATACCACCTAAATATAGACTCATGCTTAAAATATAAGGATAAAATTAAGAAAACCACATAAAACAGTAGAAAATAATATAGATAAGTGAGTAAAATAATGAACTTATCACAGTTATAGAGCCAAACATGGCTATTGTTCCGGTGGAGGCCAACTACATCAACCGAGGTGCAAGCAGTTCGTCTGGAACTGCCAGGACGGAGGTGAACTTCATTGGCAGTGGTTATCACAATAACTACTGGGGCAATCAGGGGTATCACTACAACCATGGGCGATCTCACCCTGGTTTTTCTTATTCTAACCCTTCGGCTGCAGAACACCCTCCGTCTGGTTTTGATGTAGGTACTGGAGGAGAAGTCATGGAAAGGAAGAAATCCGTGCTGGAGGAGACACTCAAGAAATTCATTAAGAGCTCGGATAACCAATTTGGGAAAGTAGAAACCGAGGTGAAGGGGATGGCCAACCACATGCAGTTGATGACGAAACACCTTCAGATGATGGACACACAATTGAGTCAGATTGCCACCACACTCGACATCCAACACAAGCCTGGACAACTTCCGAGTACGATAGAGGTGAACCCCACAAAGGAAAAGCCAGTGAATGTCATTACTCTGAGGTCTGGGACGAGCTACAAGGGTCCCCGGACGGCTGTGAACGATTCTGGAGGCGAGAAGGAGCAAAACTGTGCAGGACAGGGATCCACGTTGATTGACGCACCATCCGCATCGATTGACGCAGAAGAGAAAGCCCCGTCGATTGAAGCCGAAGTCTATTCCAGGCGCAAAGCTGAAGCAGTCTGAAGATCAAATCCCTCCTTTGCCATTCCCACAGAGGTTCACGAAGCAGAAAGAGGATGAGAAGTTCTCCAGATTTGTGGAGAATCTAAAGAAGGTCAGCATCAACATCCCGCTGATCGAAGCACTGAAGGAGATTCCGGGGTACATGAAGTACCTATGGAAATTGATGAGTGGAAAGAAACAATTCGTGGAGAACCAGACGGTGAAGATCCACGAGCATGCAGCCTGCTACTTCAAAAGCAGGTGCCCATCAAGAGAAGCGATCCTGGATGCTTCTTTATTTTGGTTGAGATTGGGGGACACACATTCGAGAGAGTACTATGTGATACTGGGGCCAGTATCAGCCCGATGCCGTACTCCATCTACAAGCGTCTCAACATCGGAGAGATGAGGCCCACGACGATCACCCTACAGATGGCGGACCGGTCTGTGTCCTGCCCAAAAGGTATACTAGAGGATGTGATCATTCGTGCGGGCCATCTCATTTTTCCTGCTGATTTTATGGTGCACGAGATGAACGAGGATGAGAACATGCCCATGATCTTGGGGCGTGAGTTTCTCGACACTAACGCCGCTCTCATTGACTGTCGAGTCGGCGAGATCACACTCCGAGCAAACAACAAGAGAATCACCTTCGTGATCGACAAGAGCAAGAAGAAAGCGGAGTGCAATAGGGTCTCCACTACTGAAGAAGGAGATGAATCTGAAGAGGAAGAAGCAGCTGCCATTGAGTGGGAGAGAGGAAACGAAAGGGTGAAAGTGTCAACTACACCACCTTTTTCTGAGCTCACCACCATTGTTAAAGACTGTAAGGTTTACATGGTGGATGCCAAAGGCCGGCGAGTCTGGACCCGACCTCCCTGGCGGTGATTTGAGGTATCGTTGAGCTGCGACGTTAAATCAAGCACTTGTTGGGAGGTAACCCAACCTTTTCCATATTTCCTTTTTAATTTTCATTTTTTTATTTATTTCGAATTTCTATTATTTTTTGCGCTAACAGTTATTTTGCAGTTTAATTAAAAAAAAATTTGGAGTACGGCTCGACGTCGATCGACGCCGAGTAGCCCGACGTGATACTCTTCGATCCGCAGCAAGGATCAATAAGAAGGCTTCGCATCGATCGATGCAAAGTGCCAGCAGCAATTATTTCACGTCGTGCGATGTTTGAAGATTCTGGGGGATAAAAAGTTGGTGTCTGAGATCAACTACCAGGTATCGTTCCCTCTTTTGTCTGATTTTAAAACTTAGTCCACTCTTCGAGTCGGAAATGAGTTTGGGTGGATGTGGACAAGAGATGGAACGTTCTATCTTTTATTTATTCTACTTTCCGTATTTAATTTTTGCATTAAATTTTAAGTTTTATTCTATTTTGTGGGGAAAACTTTTAAGTTTTGATATAACCCGAATGAGATTGTGAGATTAGAATCGGTTGAGGGTTGAGTTTGAATTGATTGTGATTGTGGTTAGATGCCTATGAATGTAGAATACCGCATGATATGATTGATTTGACACTTATGCTTGCATGCTAATTGAGCTAATTTGAAATTGACTGTGGAAGAAAATTTTGAACCCTTGTGTGAGATTTTGAGCCGTAATTCGTTTGATGTGAGATTCACATGTGTGTTTTTACTTCTCTAGAACTTGCCTATTTTCTGTGTTAAGACTGCATAGTGTGCACAAGTTTAGAATATGATCTTAAGCCATCTTTGTTAACCCAATATCTTAAACACTGTCCCTTCACATTAAATTTTCCCTAGTTAGCCACTTTTGAGCCTATTCAAAAATTTTCTTTCCTTGTCTATGAGATTAAGAAGAAGTATTAGTTTCGCTCATGTCTTGAGTTGTGGTATATGGGGTGGAATGATTGTGAGATGGAGATAAGAAAATATAAATTAGTGGTGAAAAGATGTGTGAAAAAGAAGCTCAAAGAAATAATTAGAATTCTCATAAGCTCTCTGAAAAGAAAAGAATAAAAATTTATCAAAAAGAGCATAAGAGATTCAAAATGAGCCAGAAAAAAAATGAAATGAGTTTGTCGAAAATATTAGGAGAAGGTTGGATGATGAATAGAAGGTGGTTTGGATTGATTGAGGAAGTACAACTTGATTGATTTTAGTCACTTTGTCATATTTCCCTACCTTTCACAAAAAGCCTACATTACAACCTATTGAAAGTCCTTTTTTATTCTAGAATTGTGTACACATTCTAGCAGTGGAGATATTAGAAAATTTGCAAGCCTATGGTAGAAATTTCTTCATACATGTTGTTGAGTGCTTTCATCTATACCTTAAACACTTGAGAGTTGAGCCATACACTTCCTGTGAGTTCTTCCACTGTTGATGAATTTTCAGTCTCTTTCAAATTGCTTGTGTGTAGTGAATTCTTGACCCTTGAGTGTGATGAATCTTGTGAGGCATTGCACTTTAATCGCATGACCTTTTAATTTCTTTCTTGCCTATTGATTGAGGACAATCAAACGTTCAAGTTTGGGGGGTTTGATAAGCTCATTATTTGACTCGCTTATCTATATTATTTTCTACTATTTTATGTAGTTTTATTGAGTTTATACATATATTCTATGCATGAGTCTATATTAGGTGGTATTATGCGTGTCTTGGTGTTTTTGCAGGTTTTAGGCCTACATCCACGAGAAAACCGTTCCGAAAGCAGTGATGTGTAAGAGTAGCAGGGAAGAGTTCTTCCACAAGGGGAATTTGGGCTATTGGCGCATGGCAGTGGATGAAGCTTTGAGTTAGCTCTCCAACGCAACTGGAATCGGGTCAATCGAAGTTCGGGAGAGGAAGTTATGGCCAAAACCGTGAGACCGCGCAGAAGGGGAGAGAGACCATGTCGATCGACGTGAATCCACATCGATCAACGCCGAAGATGAAGCCACATCGATCGACGCGAGTCTGCTGATGCGGGAAATTTGATGAAAATCGGATTTATTCATATTTTTAGCCCTAGATTTTGATAGGATACACATCCACCCCTATAAATACATAGAAAATTCGTCTTTTTTTCAGCATTCCCTATCATATTGTCATTCCACAATTTAGTTTTTAGAGTTTGGAGACTTGGGAAACACGAAACCCTTTTATTTTTCTTGTAAGTTATTTATGTTTATGCAATTTAATATGTTTTCATTTGGATTTCTATCTGCGATGAGTGGCTAGAAACCCTAGTGGGTTCTAGGGTTTGATATTATTATGGGTGCATGTTAGGATTAATTAATTAGATTCATGATTCCTGTGTTTATTTTATAATTCTAATTTAATTCAAGGACCGAGAGGTGACGATTAATTTAGATGTCTAGCTATTGATAGAAGGACCGAGAGGTGAATATTGATAGTGGGATTAGGAATACATTATACTATCTACACTATCCAAACAGATGTACTAGACTGTAGGAATTGAACTGACTTGCTTATCAGGTTGACTAGTTTGGTGTTCTTGAGACCGAGCGGAGATAGTCACTAATTAGTAATCTAGGTTATATTTGCCAATCAAGGAAATATAGCATTGTTGCAGTATTCCACCTGTTAAATTAATTGATTCCTACATGTTATCCATAATAAGAATTCTTCCCTAGAATCTGTGTTCCTTTAAATTTGCTTTCAAAACATCTTTAATTTTCAGCATTGTCATCTTTTTTTTCCAAACAAAACCCTGATTTTCTGTTAACTCAAACAATAGATTTTAGAACCATAATTAGTACATAGGATATTTTCCCCACACAATTCCCCTGGATTCGATAACCTTAGGGTTTACAAATTTATTTCCCACTGTTGCTATAATTAATCTGTAGATTTTACAGTGATCAACCGGCTCCTCTTTTTCTGACACAGAATGTCGACATCCTATTTTGTGTCAGTCTGAGGAATACTAAACTGAACGTTTGAACTTTAGACTTTAAGGAATCTTCTTTTCCTTGAGACTGTCTTTTGTGATTCCTCAGTCGTGTCTTCGTCTCTATTCATGAGGAGAAACTAGACTTGATAAACTGGTGATTGTCCCGGCTGGTGGAATCAGCCAGTTTATCGGAGTGGATTGCTTCAAGCTGAAGTGGTCGTCAGTTCGTCAGTTCGTCACTTGAGTCTTTGTTTCTTCTTGTCTCCGTGATGACCAAATTGATGACTACGATTACAAGATCAATTTGTCTTGATCAACTTTTACAACTCGATAAACATCCTAAGTGAATATTACATGTTTGTACGACTAAGCTAATCTAGATACGCTTCCTAGGGTGGTTTCTATACATGTTTAACACATCAGAACACAATAGGTAAGGAAATTTATATCCTAAATTTCCAACACCCAGTTCTCTATGGAGAAGTACGTCAGCTGGAAGAAGAGCGTCCTTAGCCACCGTAGAAGTCTACATCAGGAGATGGGAGATGTGATTACAAACTAGCCCATTAAAATCACAAAGGTCAATGTTCGCTTAGATTGCGATGATGGACCTTATGTGGTGGACAAGCCAGTGGGAATTAACTACTGATGGTAAGAGGGGAAACTAGCTGAACTATCAGGCTCTAGACAATATATAGTCCACTCTTAGTGAGAGCCTGATCAAAGAAGTCGTGCACCTAGACAGTGCAAAAGATGTCTGAGATTACTTGGCAAGCTTGTGCCAAGAGTCTGATCAGATGTAGTGCAACAAGTTACAAGTATGCATCGACTAGTAAGAGTCCTTTGAGATGCTACCTGGAGAAAGCATCAAGGCCATGTAATCAAGGTTCAACACAATCGTTAGCGAGTTGAACACCCTTGGGAACAAGTACACAACTGCCAATCCCAACACCAAAATTGCCTCGATGATGACCAAAGAGGACTGGTTTGGCAAAGTAACCAGCCTAAAGGAGAATGATCTCTCTCAGATCATTACCAAGGATTTATTCGCCAAGCTCCAAGCCCACGAATAGGACATTGCAATGGTTAACAAACATGAGGCTTCTAAGCCAACCAATTCACCAAGCCGTCGTAACAGAAGAACACATCTAGGGTTAAAAATTAAAAGGGTTGGCGAGACTTTGGTTCTTCTTAAAATCATAACAAAAGAACACATCTCACTGTGATCCATTAAATGTGACACCACAGACTAGTATACTAATAACCAAGACGAGTTATTTCAAGTTTTTACTATAACCTAAAACGATAGTTTATCCAAAACTATCTTAGTTGTGAATACGATTTATACCTTATAAGGAACTAAACAATGTGATCTTCAGTAAGACGACGCACCCAACATATTGTCTACATTATAAAATAAGTGGATGTACATGTAATCATAACAAAGCAACAATGTGGTAACATTTATTTCAATTAATCAAAATAGATTAAGTACATGACAATGCTCACATAAAAATTTACTTTACAGTGTACTCTAACATCTATAACTCTTTTGTCATTCCGCCGATATCACCATCACCTACTTGTTTATAATCTTTAGCAAAAATCTACCAGACCAAAGAGAATGATGATACCATCACAATAAGCAAAACAAAAACCCAGCAATACTCTTCTTTCCTACTCCCTCCGTCCCGGCTGAATTGTCCCGGGTTGACCGGGCACAATAACCAAGGAGTGTGAGTGTAAAGTAAGTTGAGTGGAATTAATATTTTATTGTTGAGTGTGAAAAAGTTGCCTTTTTAAGTAATGAGACAATTGAGGTGGGACGGACGAAAATGGAAAGTGGGAAAACTGAGGTGGGACAGAGGGAGTATATCTTTCCCAATTGTAATTTGCATGCACCATTCGTTCAACTAGGCGCAACTAGATTGATGACATGCTCTGGTAAATTTTCAAGAGCGCATATAGCCTCTAACTTGACGCGCATATAGATAATAGAAGTAACGAAAATGCTAAGCCAAAATTAGGTTTTAATTTTGGAACTAGATAGTGAATATTTTGGAGAGTTTTGATTTTTAATTCATAGTGAGTTTGATTTTTTATGGGATTTTTTAAGAAAGTTTTATTTTAGGGCGATTCTAAATGCAACCACATTTTTGCTAAACATAGCCACTTCAATAAATAAGAATTTAAATTATAATGTAATATTACAATTTTATCCTTATAATCTTAATTTAAATTTGATCAAAATAATAACTCAAAGTGTAGCCCCGTATGTCCATTGAATAAAACTACATAACCCTCCCCCTCCGGCTAAGAACGCACTATCCAACAGAACATCGGGCAGAACATGGAGTTGAACTCACCGACAGAGATAGTTGTAGGCTCTCGTGCACCACTGCCTGTAAGTAGTGCATCTGTTGCAACCGACAGGAAATACTCGCATCATCGTCTACTCGAGCTCTCATGACTCGGTCAAATTGGCGGTAGATGGACTCGACCACGTCGGGGTTCTCCCTCAACAGATAGAAGAAAGTGGCAAGGGCGGACTCCACCGTATTGCGTCCGGCTAAGAGGAAGCTTATCACGATGTCTCGCCGTCTCGAAGAATGCATCATCATTGGTCACAACCATGAACCGAGAGAAGGTCTTCGTGTCTCAGAGATATTAATATTGTTGGGAAATCTGGCTAAGTTTCCCTTCTCCAGCTGATAGCTTAGATCTTAGATTTGGTGATTAAGTGTTTTGGTGGATCAAATCCTAAGTCCAACCAGCGTCAGTTTGTCTCTAGATAGCTCTAGATCTCAAATGTAAAGTCCTGTTTAGGTCTTTTGAGTTGTAAGTCGCAGCTGATCAAGACTCATGCTGGCTACTGTTCACCAGCATGAGATGTGCTTACCAGTTGAGAGAAGTCTCACCAGCAAGCGGCTGACGAAGACTCATGCTGACACTGTTCATCAGCATGGAGTAGAGCTATTGACTGGTTACTGTTCACCAGTTGGGAAGATTTCACCAGCAGGAGGCTGAGAGATCTTACCAGCAGAATATGTGTTCTGGCTGACACTATTCACCAGCGGTGAAGCCACCAGTCACGGGAGATTCCAAGAGATAACATCAGACAAAGTGGTAGACCTTGATTGTGCTAAGGAAAGTCACCAGCAGAGACTGCCAGCACAAGATCACCAGAATGATCTACCAGTCGGAGGTTATCAGCAGAATTGAAGATTCGCTCTCCCGAAGACTTAGAGACAAAAAGAAGATTCGTCTGAGGAAGTAACTGACAGTGTATGACTTTAAGGAGGATGCCTTAAAGTCTATCAGTTCAAGACACCAGTTCCGATTCCTCGTACTGACGAATAGAGTCGTTCTGACACAAAGAGATCTGTGTCAGATAAAGCGATCAAAGGTATGGCGCTTTCCGGAAATTCCTACCTGCCGCCTGCAGAAGGACATGCGAGGACAGAGACTTTTCCGGATGTGTCCAAACGGCTAGTATTTGAATCTGAATCTCACGTCTATAAATACGTGAGATCCAACAGCATTCAATACTCTTGCCCAATCTTAGCCACTCTTGACCTACCGAAAGCTCAAACGCATTCATATCAGCGTATAAGCAATCTTTCGAGGCTTTTCTTAAAGCTACTCCGTGTGTCAATCATTTGAACACGAGACTCCAAGCTTCTAGCTTGTGAGTTATTGATCTCATTTGGTGTTCTTTCTCATTCCGAGGAAGAACATAGCAGCTCTTGAGCCAGCCAGCTCCAGAGTTATTACGGGCAGTTTTGCCGCCAGCAAGAGTCAAGTTCTTGGGAGAACTCAACACCCAATCAGTCGGAGGAGGAGGTTGAAGTGACGTGCTCGCACTCCATCCATCTGACAAGAGTTGAAGAAGGACAAGGACCGGGAGCGGTTGATCCAGTGAACTGGTAGACGAGGCATCTACCAGCTGGAAATAGATCGTAGGAAATCTTGTACCGGATTACTCTCTTTAGTGAATTTCCAGTGCTTCGACTGGAGAGTGGACGTAGATCAGTTGATCGAACCACTATAAAATATCCTTGTTATTTACTGCTTTCAGCATTTACTTACTGATTTAAAACCCAGCACCCAAGTGCTGGAGTATAACTGAAACCAGTTTATAACTGTGCAAACTCGACTCTAAAATTTTCTAAGTCCTGAGTCATCAGCTGACCAGCCAGTTGCCAGTCAGCTGAATACTCAGTTGCCAGTTGACTTACCAGCTGACAAGGTCCCAGTCAGCTGTGTAACCAGCAGAGTGCAAGAAACGAACTTACGTATTTTCCGCTGCCAAAGTATACCCTGATATCCGGGACCAACAAATATCATCCTTGACCAGTCTCTAGTCCTTTTATGACCCTTTCTCCTAGTTCTTGAACCAATCTTGAGCGGTTTCTCTAATACTAAGTTAAGCAGCCGCATCACTTTTCATACTAGTGGCGACACGCCATTGTCCTCTCAGTTGATAGCTTCAACGCGAGGTCGAAAACCTCAGCGAATTTGGAAATGAGAAACGACAGTTTTGGACAGCATGGGTCGAATTCGAACGAGAATTTGCAGATGTAGTCGAAAATCTTCGGAAGATATCTTGTTGTTTATCATCAGCAGCAGAGGATGAGCTTAATGATCCTGGAGGCAATGATTTGAGTAGTGTACGAATTCTCCGATTGAGTGCCAAGGTCAAGGCTGCCGATTTTTTGCTAAAAACTCCTTAAATCACCGTTGAAGATACCTCGGCTCAAAAGATCGCTGAGAGTGGTGGAAAACAGCCTACCTTTGGGGAAATTGTAAAAGTTAGTAATGAACATATATCCAACAATTTTGCTATTGTGGAGGTGAATGTTGCGGTGGGGAGACTCAGACAAAAGATGAGAGTACCAAATGGTTATGATTTTTATTTTACGAATTTGGAAATATGGTGTATGGGCTACAAGTTTAATTTTAATTATATTTATCTTAATTAAAATTTTACTTTAGATGCTAGGTTAAAATTGTAATAATATATTATAATTTAATTTTTTTTAAAATGGCTATGTTTAGAAAAACATAGCTGCATTTAAAATGCTATATGTTTAAACATTAGTTTGTTTTTATATTTTTGAAAATGAGTTATAGACAGAGAAAAATGTGATGGTATTTAAAATTATCTAAAATATTTTAATATTTTATGATTATCTGTGAACTATTATAATTTGTCTTCAATAAAAGATTATGATTTTAATAAATTTCTTCAAATTGTATGTAGCGTGGCTGAAGTATTACTATGATAAATTTTGTGTGGTCATTAATAATGGGATTTGATATTAACAGATGGCCCATTTCTTAAAGGTTCATATATAACACGTGCATATTTTATGCAGATGGAAACTATCCACAACAATACTTAAGTGGACTAAAAATTAAATTTCCTTGAACTTAAATTGGTATTCCCTTTAATAAACTTATTAACAATTTGAAATTCATTTAAGGGACAAAATCCAGGCTAATCCTTTAATTATTAGTCGATGAATATATTACTCCCTTTATAATTATTTGGGTCGATTACATTGCACCCCTTCATTTTATTTGACTCACTTAAAAATCCTTTTATTTTTAAATTTTTTATTATACGCTTATTAAAGAATTAATAGTGTTTTTATATTATAATGCATTTTTATTTTACCATTTTTTTAATTATGAGATTATTTAATATTTAAATATTATATTATTAAATTTATATAAGCGTTTATGTTTAATTATTTGATACCGTTAGAATGAATTTAATTACACTAACAATTAATATTTATATTTATGTATCCTTGCATACATTTAAGATTTACGCAACCAAAGAACATCCAAAAAGAACGAAAACGGAAACTGATGAAAATATTTAATAATGATAATAATAATTTTAAAATCTAAATATTATTGTTGGTCTTAAATTAGAGTATGTGAATGTACAACGAAAATCTTACAAACTCTAAGCTGGCTGTTATGGCACCAACTTGGATTACAGAAAACCTGTTGATTAACGAGTTCTTTAACTTAGTTGTTTTTCAAGTATAATCCAACAATTGTGGTGTTGGGTTTTTAATCTAATGTAGAAACTTACAGAAAGCAATTAAGGCAAATGAAATATAGAGGTTTGAACAAAACCGTCCTACGTCCTCTCTTCAGACTCGCAATCTGGAAAACACTAAGTATGAGATTAGAAATATGTCACATGATATGTAGCTAGCTGATAGATGCTTGTGTTCATCAATCCACTCGCATACTTGCCGAATTATTCACTCTCCTTCGCTTCTTAAGATTTGAAATGTGAGCACACCACTCAACCTTCAGCTAGTCATGGGACTTTGAGTACTTCCCTGGAACGTGCCGGCTTGAGGTATAAAACTCGTGATAGTCAACACTGGAGATGTGATAAATCCAAAGTGTTTTCTTGCATGAAATGTAAGAAAAAATGAATAGATAGCTCTTGCTAGATGTAGGGAGCCTTATTGTCCAAAGATGACACACAGTGAGCTGATAGGCAGCCTAAAAATGCAAAAAGCTTTAAATATACAAATTAGCAGAGTATTAGCGCTTTTAAGTTCACGTAAACTTCTCCACTTGAATTCTTCTGCTATTTATAGACGTTCTTGGAGAAGACTTGAATCTGAAGTAGTGACACAGAATGAACTCATCCAATCACAAATCTCATTTTTCCTGAATTGTTGTGTCCTTGCTGTCAGAGCAGGTAGACTTTTGCAGCTTTTGTCAGAACGGCTCCAAGCCAGTCCGAGCAGTGTCTACTGCTTGATTTCTTGGATGAACTAGCTTTAAGGTTCATAGACTTTAATATTTCCTTTCTTAAAGTCTTGGCTTGGAAAGTGTATATTTGTCTTGGCTTGCATATCTCTAATAATTGGTTTGGGAATCGTCCTTGCTGGTGGACACCAGCTGGTGTTGATATGTCAACCAACAACCTTCAGCGATAATGGCCCTTTACTGGTGAAGATATTTCAACCCGCACACTCCAAACAAGCTCCTAATCAGCTTCTTAACTAAATCCTAACTAAAAATGCACGACTGGTGATATGTTTGACAAATCAAAACATACCATAAGAAATGAATATTATCCCTAACAATTATAATACTTGATCAAAATAGCAAAAGTATTTTGAACACTTCATCAAAATAATTAAAATAAAATGCCGTCAAATTCGCGAAACTGAAGCTCAATTTTAATAATTAAATGAATCTGATTTAGTGCCTATTAATTATATTTGCTAAAATTATTTTAGAATTTAAATAAGCGTAGTATTTTATTTGGACCATGCATCGACTGGAATCAGCTCAAATATTGTTTCAATATTTTCATCAGTTTTTCTTTTTCAAGGATACATAAATATAAATATTGATTGTTAGGATACTTTAAAAGAACATCCAAATTTACTTTAAAATATCCCAACATTAAATATCAAAATAATCAAATAAAAAAGCTCAGAAAAGATCTAATAATAGAATGGTTAAATATTCAATGATCATATGATTCAATAAATAATTAAAAATGCACTATAATATAAGAATAATATTATAATTATAAAATGCCCAATAATTCTTCGATAGGGTATAATAAAAATTGCAAATGTAAAAGAAGTTAAGTAAATCAAATTTGAAAGTGAAGGGATATTATAATTAATAAACCCAAATATTCATAGAAGGAATAATATGTCCTTCCACTAATAATTAAAGGGCTAAAGTAGACCTTATTCATTTAATTAATTTTTCAAGTGTATATTATAGAGTTCAATTCTAAGTTAACAAAAAATGTTATATGAAATTCTCAAATATTCTATTTTTTAAAATACATTCATATTAGTCTTAATTATTCCGAATAGACATTTTATTAAAACACATATCAATTTTAGTCACTTTTATCCTCTCATCACAAATTTAGCCAAAGTACTAATTTCAACATTGGAATTAGGTAAAAAATGATTTGATTAGAAATATTTTGATACTAATATCAAATCTATTAGTTAAAACCCATTTTAAAATAATCTAATATATAAATGTGCCTAAATGGAGATAAATCTCATTAAAAAAATAAAATTGGGTGGCACTCGATTTTTAATTTGTATCCCGGATATTTTTGGCATCGCCCCCATCCTTTTGTTTTCTTAAATGAAAATCGTGTGAGCTAGTGGGGCCCATTGAGTGCGAACCGGGTGCCACCGAGAGGGACCGGGTGCAACCCAATCACACTCATTTATTATTATTTCTTAAAATTTTGTGAGTTGTGGGGCCCACTGAGTGCGAACCGGGTGCCACCGAGTGGGATCGGGTGCGACCCGGTCGCACTCATTTATTTTATTTTTTATTTTTTGAGTTTTTTAATTATATATTTAACTTTTAATAATATAATATGTCGTATTTAATGTTAAAAAATACTTTCAATACTTTTAAGACTTTGCAAGATAATTTTAAATTATTTTGTCCTTGCATATTGATGCAATAAAGTTCTCAAACATATTGATTTGATGAGTCCATGCATACTGCATACCTATGAAATAGGTTTTTTCTGAAAAAAAATTATGTGAATGGTAATGAATCGTAAACTGAAATTACTGAAAATTGAAATCAATTAAATTTACTCCCTCCGTCCCGGCTGAATTGTCCCGGTTGATCGGGCACAATAACCAAGGAGTGTGAGTGTAAAGTAAGTTGAGTGCAATTAATATTTTATTGTTGAGTGTGAAAAAGTTGCCTTTTTAAGTAACGGGACAATTGAGGTGGGACGGACAAAAAAAGGAAAGTGGGACAATTGAGGTGGGGCGGAGGGAGTATTTTTTTTACCAATTGTATCTCCTTCAATTATTTTTGTGTAGTTACCGACATTCCTTATAATCTATATAATTGAAGTGAAGTTCATGGTCACATACACATTTCTTACGCACTTTCATTTTCATTTTCTGTCTCTCTTCATCAATATATTTTTTCTTTGTTTGTGAAAATGGAGCACTGGTGCAGTGTAATAGTTCACTACAATAGCCAATGGGATGACTCATGCAACTATATTGCCAGACAAGAACGATTGGTTTATATACCAATCACCAACATTTCCATAACCACATTAAGAAGTAGCATTTAACTTATTTTTATGCGAAATCCTTACACAGTGAGTATAATATTTATTACAGTGCCCAATCCCGAAGCAAAAGATTAGTAAAATCATTGTTGGTGATAGATCTGGAGCTTCAGCGACTGGTTGCTCTTTATTCGAAGCCGCATGTTTATATTGTTATGAATCATACAGCAAGTACCGGTGTAGGGACTTCACATCGGGAGACATCCCCATACAGGTCGTTCTTATCATCAAGCAGTCCACCATCGTACCAGCATTTTAGTTCAGGTTTAGAAGATCTACAAAGATTTGGGGACTCATTGATTTTTGATACGTCATCAGAAGGTGGTAGTCATAGCTCCCAAATTCCCAACTTGAATGATGAGCCTCCCCATGCAGAATACGATGAGGCATATGAAGAGGAAGAGGAGGAAAACGTGAATACTGACCACCACACAACATGTGCGGGTTGTGTTGTGTTGTTAACTCTAATGATGAAGAGGACGACGAGGAATCCGAGGTGGAGTCAAGAGATGATGAAGATTTCAACAATTCTGCTGCATTAAAGCATTTCACGGTTGCTGAATTTTTTGCATGGATCTGATCAGTAGATGGAATGAGTGCCTTTATATCCAATCTTATGCCAACCCATCCTCTCCCAGGTTCATGTCAAATTGAAGCAGATCTAAATAATTGGCTAGTTCCAATTAATTAAAATTATTTCACAACAATGAAGCACTAAACATTATAATACTTTACCTGCAAAGCCAAAATCGGACCCCCTAGATGAAAGCTTTGTCCAAGCTCAACAACTGTGGTGGGAACATACGCGATATAATGTTCGAATGACTGATACGCGTATGCACCCCATGGGAATCCACACAAAAGATCCCACCAATCAACTAATGCATACATCCAGGGCTCAATCTTACGCTTCTCCGAATACCCAAGTACAAAGTACCATAATGCTAATCTTTTAGCAACCTTCAAGTACAAGTCATATCGAGGGGTATCTACTTTCATACCCTTAAATAGGCCTAACAAATCCCTCGCACTAAAAGACTTACTACCACAAAACTGCCTATACATTGTAGTACTTGCTGGGTCATAATGTGTTGATACATCAAAACTACTAGATCCGAATTTAAAACCAGTCATTAAGGCAAACTCCATTACTGAGAATCGAAGAGGTTGCCCACCAATAAAAAACCAAAACTCAAATGGGGTGGGAGATCTAATTTGGTAACTTAATAATTCTAAAAGTGGTTGAGAAGCACTTAGACCCTGATTTTTCCAATTTAATAAATTATCAAAAGGTTCATTCTTAAACTATTCCAACAACTGAGCACCTCCTACAGACCGTAAAATTACATCTATGCTATCTAATACCGAAATTTTAGTGCATAGATTTATTTTACTAGATGCACCACGTATCTAAGGTCTAATCCAATCAATCTGCACATATACCATCACAAAAAATACCTTTCAATTAATAATATAAAATTCCTAAATTCCAAATAAATCAACCGAATAAATCAAATAGATAAAATAACAATATTTCATCAATTAACTAACTTACATAAATCAACCCAAATCCAAAAAATAAACAAATTTTCAACAAATTAACCCAGACACATAAATTAACACACACATAAATCAACCTTATATTACACGAATTAGTCCATGAACTTCATCAATTAATACACACAAATAATTCAATGAAATTAACCATAAATCATTCAAATTTCATGGAAAACAAAGAAGAGACAACCCTGATTTGCTACTGCCATGGCGAACAGAGAGAGTGACGACGACGGTAGAGGCGGTGGTGTCTGCATGGAAAATTGATGGCGACGATCGCGTTCGGTGGACGGGAAGACGAGAGAAGGAAGAAAATGACTAAGAATTAAAGGGGGGGTACCAAAATTAGGGTTTAGAATTTCGAAATTATTAATTTGACTAGAAAATATTTTTTTTCAGTTGGTGGCACTCAGGGTGGCAACCGTATCGGCCACTGAATCGGTGTGACTCATTGTCAGTGTGCCGCACTCGGAGTCGCAGTCGGGGTCTTAGTCGGTTGCACTCGCCTTTTTTTTAAAAAGATTGAATTTAATTTTTGGAAATTTTTTAAAAGAAAATTTTGGAACTGCTTTAAGTTCAGGGTCAAATTGTGACCGTTCCAATAATTACAAAATTTCACCAATGAGTTGGACTCGCTTGATTGAGGAATACCGTGGATTTCTATTATTAATTATGATAATATTAGTCCAATTAGTAACCACAATATTATTTAATGATGTAATAATACACGTGAATCGAACCTGGCAAACACTGCGTGACAATTCTTCGTGGCGAAGAATTGCCACATCATTAAGATAACTTGGACGGCAAGACAAGTAATAAATATAGCGGTGGAAAAAGTGTATAAATAGGGAAGGGAGAAATGATTTCGATCAAACCGCCGCACCACTCACTCTGAAATTGATACATAAGCATAGCCCTTGCTATGTGGTTTCCAACAAGTACTCACACGCCCAAATCCGATGAGAAATGAAGAAGATATTTGCGTTCGAAGTTAGCCCATCGTTAAGTCGATAAATATTACGGCGACTTGAAACAATTATCAAACGACAATGAAATTGGATTTTGAGCATATGTTTGTGTTCCTTGTGTCGTAGGGAACATTTTGATACGAAAAACCACCCCCTCCGACATCAGAGTGTTTGCCGCCGCCGCCTGCAAACATTTTCGGTGACTAAATTTCCAGCTCATTTTTCGGGAAACGTACACGCTTTTTCCATCAGTCAAGCACCTAATCGGAGTCTTCAACTCATGATAATCACATTGGGGTGTGGTTCGGGGGTCGGGATGGCCGAAATCATTGCCGGAAAGCTCACGCATCTTGCGCGAGCTGGTCGTCGTGTTTTGGAGCAAACGATCGGCATCGCTCAATGCCCCCAGCGTCGGTTAACACAGGCATGTCAATCGACATGGCCGACGGCGATTGAATTTTGATAATTGTTTCAATCGACATGTCAATCGGTCAAAGCCTATGTCCAATTTTCTATCTTTTCCACTTTTCGTCTGTTTTCGATCCAATTCAAGTCATTTTTTGATGCATGTGTTTATATGTTAAATATTCTGAGTCTCATGCATGATTATATGCAAAAAGATTTTAGTTAGGACATCAAGTTTTGATTATTTCAAATTATGAATCGTTAATCGCTTATTGAGTCGTTTATTCTGTAAACGAGCTATATTTGAGTTTATTAGTTAAACATAGATTGGTTAACATGTATGATTGAGTTTGGTTAAATCCCATGCATACATCGAGGTACAAGGATGCATGTCAAATTGTTGGGTTCGTCAGTCAGTGATACGTGCGTAAAATGACCTATATTTTGATGTGTGTACTTGCTTGTTTGTGGCTATTTTACTCCCGTATCATATGTTTTTATCGTATTTTGGTTGTGTTTTCGTGTTTTGTGTGTTTGATGTGTGTAGGATAGGTTTTGGGCATAAACGAGCAATTTTGGTGGAGTTTTGGAGGAAAATTGCACGTGTTTTGGAGTTTGGAGAGCTCGACTGGCCGAGCGGGTGCAGGACCGGCCGAGCGGGGCCTTCAGAGGGCTCGACCGGCCGAGCAGGTGCAGGACCGGTCGAGCACGAGCGGACAGACACTTGGCTCGGTCGAGCCATGCCTTGCTCGGCCGAGCCAAGTCGGTTTTTTT
>JAPKLW010002275.1:0-35410 GCA_026898455.1 Plectranthus barbatus | reverse complement strand
GCAGCCAATACGCGGATAGGCGTGTCGTGATTAGTATGACTTCTTGTATACCTTGATCCATTCCCTGTGCAGAGATAGGGCATAGGGCAATGATTTACGAGCTATTAGGAGTGATCTAGGGTCCGGTAATGTGATGGTTTGAGGACTATAGTATCATCTACGGTTGGTTCACCGTGACTGGGGATTGACTAGTGTAGGGTAAAAGTTCATCCAATTAGGAATTAAAACGTGTTTACATCGATGATTTACCTAAGTCGATTGCATCCAAGTTCGTATCAACATCCTATCTTCCTAATTTGAGCATTTGTGTGTTTTGGTTTACCAAATTGTGTAAGGAATTTATTGAGTGTATGTTGATTGATTGTTTGATTCATGATTGTAATTCGATATTAGCATAGGTTTACATTGTTTGCCTAGGTGATAAATAACTACTCAACGATTAATTTTGCCTAGCTATAAGATCTTTGCCGTAGTATCCCGGTACTCTAGCAGGCGAAACGGAGAAGAACCTGGATTTGATATTTTATTCTTTGTTTGGTAGAGAGTTTAATTCCATTGAACTTTTAGCCGCATCAGTCAGCCATAGGACTTGAGTTCGTTTAAGGTCAGTTGAAATGCTAATTGGTTAACATTAGTTGATCCACCTAATTGTTATTACTACTATTTGGATTATTGAAGGGGATACGAGTTGATCAGATCAAAGCTTCTACATCTACGTGCTAAACATTTGTAAGACTTAAATATGGGGACTATTTTCTGTAAAAATAAAATGTATTTTTGAGTTGTGACCTTAGTTTTCTAAAAGCATGAAAATGTTTTGTTTTGAAATTGGTTGTCTATGCCAAAATGTTTTGTGTTGTCATATCTGCACCTCTGGTTAATCATGAATTTCCCGAGATATGTGTTAAGTGAGAATCGAACCAAATGTAAATGTTATATGTGCTAATTCTCCTTAACTTCAGGGATTATAAAATCCCTTATGTTTGCAAACGAATTATGAAATGAAATGATAGGTCCCTCAGCAGGTGAGCTAATACCCAGGGTGTAATAAGGTGATAAATAGATCATTGTCTCAGTGTTGTGTGATCTGAGACATTGTGCACAAATTGATGACAGTGGGTAGAGTGGTTCATCCATTCCCAACTGATTCATCGTGACTTTTAAGTGGGACAACTTCCAGTCGCACAATGGTATATAGATATGAAATATGTTGAGTGAATCTGGGCATAGTGATAAAATGTTTTGGATAAACACGGTAATATTTTCTCCAAACCCCGTGGATTAGCTTTCATGTTTACAAATGTATGTTTTCGCGCATTGTCTCCATAGGGTACGTAAGTACTCAGCCCCTGGTATTATTTCAAAAATGCACAGGTTTGCAGCGAGGATAGAAATGCGGAGGTGTGAAGATGAAGCAGTTACAGAGAGAGCTGATCTTGAGATATGCATCTCCATATGCATATCTCCGCTACGTAAATCTCTGCTGCTTGAAACTCTAATATTTATTCCTTGCCTATATTTTGTGATTTATTTTCTATATTGATTCTTTGTTGCACGAACGTTTGTTCCTCATCACAACCTCATTTTTTTGAATGAATGATAGGTTGTTTGGATGCAAATTGTGATTATTCTATCTCCTTTTATTATTATGAATGTCTTCTATTGTTTTAAGCATCCAACCCACGTGTAACGAACCCGAAGATTTGGGAGGGCCAGTAAGGGGCATTACATACAACTTCTTGACATGCAATTTGATTTACTACTCACATATGTGAAAATTTTATACACTCAATCTCCCTCGTAAGCTTTTTAACGACTTCAATCAAATTGGGATATCACACTATGGTGATTACTCTTGTGCTCCATTAATAGCAATTTTCATATTTATATAGTTCCCAAACGTATTAGCTTTTATGCGGTATTGTTTGGTCACTAATAGTGCATACTCATACTTGTTCTTACCAGCATCATACTATTTTGTGTGTGTTAGTTCGAGTCTTTAAGTAAAAATAACTTCACAATTTGTGTTTCTCAGTACCAAACCATGTTTCTCATTTGACTATTATAACAAAAATGTCATGTTTCAATTCTTATATTTTCGGCTTAATTTATTTTTACATTCACTCCACTTTATTTTACGCAAATGTCAATCTATTTCTTTGATGCACCTTACCCCTTTATGGTTACACATTTTAAAAATAATATGTTAAATGATAAAACAAATATTCTCAAACTCACAAGTTTCAAACTTTTCAAATTTTCAATGCAATAAAAGAAACATATATATTCTTGTGTATAGTATATCCCAACAATATTTTTAAACATGATTACTTTAATTTATTATTTTAAAGTCAGAGCACAGACCAACAACCTAATTTGGGAATTAATAACAAAAATTTTTGCACTTTTTTACAAAAAATAAAACGTCTTATGTTGTTTCAGTACAATGAATATACATCAAGCAAATCAGATTCACTTTACAACTTATTCGAATAAGATTTTCTTTAGCAAGTAATTGAACACTTGCTCTCCAAAACTCTCTCTCTCTCCTTGAAATAATAGATTATTGAAGTGTGATGTGTTAATATTATTTATTGTTTTATTTGGTTTTGTATTGTAATATTCTAATAGTTTTAAAATTTTATTTTACAATATAGTGTAACACAGTTATATTTTTGCTTCGATAGTCTCACATCCTCATATTTCACATTTTAATTTAATGTAGCTATATTGTTCCATCCTAATATATTTTTCCATTTTCTGTTTCATTTTAGATTGTAACTTGACCTCTTAAAATAATCTATTATTTTGAGAATATTACAATATTTTAGTTTTTTTCTCATATTTCATTGTACTGTACAAATTTATATTTCTAACTGTTAGGATTTTTGTTAGAGAAATCCTTCCTTACTTTTTGTTGTTTTGGTGGGTCAAAGATTGTAAGCCATCTTAGTCAGTTTTTCCAGTTTTTAGAGTTCTAAAATGTAATCCTTGTATAGGATCGAATCGAGTTGTAATAGAACTTAGGCTGAAGACCGAGCAAAGGAGAATGCTCGAGAACTGACTATCATCACGCCTAGCCTTGACCAAAAACTGTGTTGGAGCACTAAGTTTAAGGTCCATCTATACTGACTAGGAGAAGTCAGAATGAGGAATTTCTCGAACTGACTAAGGAGAAGTCAGTTCAAGGGATAAGGAGAAACCAGTATGAGAGCATTTTCCATACTGACTATGGATAGTCAGTATGAGGGTTTACCATACTGACCCTGGGAAGTCAGTATGAGGGCTAAGTTGTATTGACTTTCAAGAGTCAGTATAAGAGCCTCTACCTTTAAAGAATGAGCACTTCGAAAGTTATCGAAGCTCAATCACACTCAGACATTCAAATATGCCCAAGAAAGTACGTGGTTATCCAAACTGGGATTCCTCGGGCTGAAAAGAAGTCTGACATAAAGTTATTGTAACGTACACTGACGCTGTAGAGCAAAGTAAAAAGGAGACCTAGGCATGGGCTACGATTGGACAAAATAATCCATGAGTCTAACGGATAGAAATTCAAATTGCCAAAGGTCCTCCTCTATATAAAGGTCTGCCATCCCAACCATAACAGATTACCCGAACAAAATTCAAAATCTGATAGTCTTAAGAAGACAGGGCATTCATTCTTTCAGGCCATCTATCTGCCGAACTCTCAGAGTTTCTGTGTTTTCTAACACGAGAGTTGAGTCTCCGACTTAAGTTACCCACCGTGCTAACTTCTCCTAGCACGAGGTTGAAGCTCTTCTTGCTGAATATATCTTTCTGAGATATATTTATAGCCGTCAGTTTCCTAGTCTGGAATTCTGATTCTTACGAGCGTATGTCAACAACATGAGTTCTTGAAAGAACAAATAAACATCCAACCACCGGAAAGGAGGCTGCGGGGTGCGTCCCTACTTCAACCTGAAGACTGAGTCTGCAAGGAGTTCCTAGGCGAGTGCCACAGTTGACTGGAGGACGGAGGTGCCAACAAATTGTGTATAGATCGTAAGGAGGTTTGTAATTACTTAGTGAATTATCCAAACCTTAGGCCTGAAGAGTGGATGTACGATATTGAGATCTGAACCACTATAAGTCCTGTGTGCTCTTTTACAACTTTCTTCACTTATTGCTCTGTTTTTCTGTTTCACAAACTGACTTTGAAACCTTCAATACTTCTAAGTATTGAAGAATATATACTATAAAACTGACTTAACCAGGATAGGACTAATCTTAAGTCTTCCAAACACACAAAACTGGCTATACTCTGTTTTCATTGAACAAGTGCAACTGTCATATTTACTTCCGATGCATATCTTATACCTTCCAATGCATAGTTTTGCACTCTGATTTTGGACCAACAAGTGGTATCACGCGTCAAGGTTCTTATAGACTAAGGTTGTGTTGAGTAAGTAACTTATGACCAGATCTCTATTTTTCTGCACTTGGTTCCGTTTGTGTGTTTTAAGCTTAGGTACGCAGAGATGGCTCAGATTTCGAAGCTTCCAAAGTATTCCGTAGAAAACTTTGCGATATGGAAGAAGCGCTCGTTGATTATGCTAAAGAATGTCCACCTAGAGATGGAAGAGGTTCTATCTACTGGACCATTGAAGATCACCAGAGTGAATACTCAGCTCGGAGGAGCAGAAGGTCAGGATATAGTGGAGAAGCCTTATGCAGAGTGGACGAACGACGACAAAGTTCATTTTCAGTTGGATTTAGTGGCCATGGAGCTAATCTTATAATCCTTACCAGAGCCACTGGTTGTTGAAGCTCTCGAGCACAACAATGCCAAAAGGATGTGTGAATTTCTTGGCACACTCAGTCAAGAAACAACTCAAATGAAGCGAAACAAGCTTCAAAACTATGTAGATAAGTATGAACCTTTTCAAATGCTTCCTGGTGAAAATGTTAAATCAATGGAAGCTAGGTTCAATGCGATTATCTGCGAGCTGAAGAACTTGGGAAGAACATATGAAGTTGCTGATATGAATGAAAAAATTCTCACCAAGATGCCCAAGGAGGACTGGTTCGTCAAAGCCACCAGCTTCAAGGAGAAGGATCTCTCCAAAATGACAACCAATGATGTGTTCGCCTAGCTCCAAGCCCATGAACGGGACATCCAAATGGTAAACAGAAATGAAGTAGTACAAAGTGTCAGCACACATCCAAAAGAGGATGCTACCTTTTTCACGAAAAGGGAGTTCGAGAGAAGGCCTCAAAAGCCTTTTCAAGCTGACTGATCTTCCGGACTGACGTCCACTTCAAAGTCAGCACCAGCAACTTCCTACCTGAAAAAGGAGGAAGAGAGCTAAATTGAAGAGCTTGAGGAGCAGATGAGGAAGCTGACCAGACTTCTTGAGAAAGACAAAGCCAAGAAGAAAGGTTCACATATCAGTGACCTGAAGTTCAGCGAAAGACCTCCTACAACATGCTTTTAGTGCAACTCTCCAGACCACCTCAAGTATGAGTGCCCACTGGTTTCCAAGGAGGAAAGGGAGCGCTTGAAGAGGGTGTTCGACAAGAAAGCTTCCAGAGCAGTTGCAAAGGCCATGCTCTCCAGAACTGAGATGCCAGACATCCGAGACAATGATGATGGCTACTACACATCAGATGATGAGGCACTGGAGGAAGCTTTCATGGTGCTGATGGCCAAGCTGGAAGAAGAGGAAATCTCCCTAACTCAGTTTCTATTCCTATAGCATGCAAAGAAGACAACTCTGAATCTTATTGCTCAGATACAGAGGATGTTACACTAGAGGATTTAAATAGAGAATTTGCTAAATTCTATTATTTAAAAAATGTCTTGGCTGGAGAAAATGCTTTATTGAAACTGAAAGTTTCAAAACTGACATAGGAGATCCAAGGATCGGAGTCAGTAAGTGAAGATCTAGCCAAACTTAGAGAAGAGCATTCTACTTTACTTTAATCTTTTAAATCTATCTTTGAAGAATGCGAGTCTCAAAAACTGAAAATTGCTAGTGATCAAAAACTTAATAGTTCACTTTATTCTAGCACTAGCAAAGTTTCAGAAGCTCTAAGTTTACAAAGACATGCCTCTGATAAGTCGGGTTTAGGATTCTCAGAAAATTATTTGAGCTATCATGCATCTACTTCTGATACTAAAAATGCCACGAATCATCACTTTAGAAAGAATTCTAGTTTAGAAGTAAAATTGTTAGCTAAAGGATTAGTCAGTATGGACAAAAACTCCACAGTGGCCAATCAGGATAGAAGGGGACAGCCAGTTTCAAAACTGACCTCAATGCCCAAGTTCAGAAATGGTTTGGCTTACATGTCAAACAAACCTGAGATGAAGCCCAGTATACCTAGGAAGTAGGATAAGCAGAATGTTCATAATGCAAGGAAACTCACTTCAATAGCCAAATCTAGACTTTATAGAAAATTAGTTTCATTTCCGGATTCTAGAAATCTGAGGTTCCCAACTAATAATTCGTATGAGATGAGAACTTATCCGTATAGGAGGAACAACTATATGAGGTCTGAGTCCAATAATATTTCTAGTTTAAGGACTAGGAAGACTGTACATTCCGGACTCAGTTTCCGAGAACCTAACCAAAACTCAGTTTCAAGGAAGTCAAGTCCTAGGAAGTTAGTTCCTAGAAACTCAATTTCTCACAAGGTTTCACACACCCATTATTTTCCTTCAAATATGAATAGAAATTGCATCAATAATTTTAAAATAAAGAGAAAGGTAGAAGATATTGTGACACCTAGGTTTAAGGTGAAGCAAGTATGGATTTCCAAAGGATGGATCCATAAGATTAACTCTACATGAACCGTAGAAACACGGGTACCTTCTGTCTAACCTTATCTGTTTCGCAGGTATAGGGTCACCAAGGTGAACTTAAAAAGAAGAAAAGAGCTTGGATACTAGACAGTGGATGTTCAGCTCACATGACCGGTGACAATAATCTTCTCTCAAAACTGAGAATGACAAGAGGACCACTTGTCAGTTTTGGAGATGACTCAAAAGGCAAAGTAACTAGCAAAGGATGCTTGGAATGCAATGTAATCATCATCAACAATGTATCCTTAGTCACCAATCTCCACTACAACCTGCTGAGTGTGAGTTAGCTTATGCAATCTGGATATGGGGTGACATTTGCCGAAGAAGAATGCTGGATCAATGACAAAGACTCCAAGGAGACCGTGCTGAAAGGTGTGAAGAAAGTTAGTCTCTACTACGTAGACTGGGTAAGCAGAAAGCCTGACACGTGCCTTGTCGCAATAAACTCGTCCCAAGAAGGAGTCAGCTGGTGGCTATGCATAAAAGACTTAGTCATTTGAATTTCTAGTCAATCAGACATCTTGCCAAACACAAGCTTGTGGAAGGCTTACCACAAGTCAGTTTTAACAAGGAAGAAGGTGTCTGCAGAGCGTGCAAGATGGGAAAGCAAACCAGAGCATCATTCAAGAATCAAACCATTACATCAAGCACATACAGGAACCTTGAGCTACTTCATATGGATCTATTTGGACAAGTCAAGCCGCCAACCATTGGAGGAAAAAGATTTACTCTAGTTGTAGTAGATGACTACTCGAGATATACTTGAGTAAGGCAGCTGAAAAGCAAAAATGAAGCGAAGATTCAACTTCCAGAGCTCATCCTTCAAGTGCAATACAACAAATGAGTCATCATTAAAGAATCAGTCTGACAACGGGACTGAGTTTTGCATCAGTCCATTGATGGATTTCTGTGTTGATGCTGACATTGCTCATGAGAAGTCAGCTCCTAGGACGCCTCAGCAAAATGGACTTGCCGAACGAAGAAATAGAACACTCAAGGAGGCAGTCAAGACTATGCTTGCTAAAGCAGAATTGAAAGAAAGTTACTTGATGATGACATGCTATACTCAGAACAGAAGCGCCATCAACAGTTGCCATCACAAAATCCCGTACGAAGTCTTCAATGGTCGTAAGCCTTCTATAGCTCATCTTCATGCTTTTGGTTCTCCATGCTACATCCATAACAATGTTTCAGTCCCAAGGTGGATGAAGGACTGTTCCTTAGATATGGACATCCTTTATACAAGAGATACAAAGTATTCAACAAGACAACCAGACTTGTGTAAGTAACATGCTCTGTTATTTTTGATGAGTCTATTTTAGTGCGCAGAACCTTGAAAGAACTGGAACTTGGTGATCTTGTTGTTAAAAATGGGTGTGAGAAACCTAGTGCTGATAAAGATGATCAAAGTCAAGTTTCTGAGACAAAATCTGTAGATGATCATACAAGTGTTCAGATGAAGAGGCCAGTATTGTAATCGACCTTTCAAAAGCCTTTGGATCATTAACGATGCACCCATGCATTGATCAAGGGGGAACTTCAGGAGATCAAACCAGAGCTCAGTTTAAAGGTCAAACTGGAACAGAATCGCTAACTCAAACTGACCTTCCTGAAGATGAAAGTGCTCATCTGGAGCCTTGTGCTCAGTTTCTAAAATGTGTGTGAAAATGTTTTGCTTTAAATTGATTGACTATGCCTAAAATGTTTTATGTTACATATATGTTCCTCTGTTGACTGCTATCATCAGAGAGTCCAATCACTAATAAATTAAAGTGCTCAAACTGACCAACTTTGCCTCAAGGAAATCAAAGAAACCAGGATGTAGAAGTCATTACTGGAGAAGGAGACCCCAGTCAAAGTGACCTATTTCAAGTTCCAGTATCGAGAGCATACGGTACTGAGTATCCTAGAGATTTCATCCAACCCATTGAAGTTACCCAACTCCAGAAGCCGAAATGGTTAAAAAACTATCTTGAGGAAGTCGTGTTTGACAGTATCGCCAACTTAGTTCTCACGAGACAACGAAGTGCTCTACTAACTTGTTTCATAGCTCAGTAGTCAGAGCCAAAGAAAATTGGAGATGCTCGGAAGTCAACTGACTGGATCAATTCAATGGAAGAAGAGCTTCCTGAGTTTAAGAGAAATGAGGTTTGGTACTTAGTATATCGATCAACTCATCAGTCATTTATCGACACCAAATGGGTCTTCAAGAATAAGAGAGACGAAACAGGAAGCATAGTGAAGAATAAGGCAAGGCTAGTAGAAAAAAGATATGCTCAATGTGAAGGAATTGATTTCGACAAAACTTTTGCTCCAGTGGCATGACCAATTCGTCTATTTCTCGCCTATGCCGCGCACAACAAATTCACAGTCTTCCAGATGGATGTGAAGAGTGCCTTTCTGAATAGGGAGTTGAAAGAAGAGGTATACGTAGAACAACCCCATGGCTTTGAAGAAGGAAACCAAGTTTACAAACCGAGGAAGACTCTTTATTCGTTGAAGCAGGCACCTAGAGCTTGGTATGAGACGCTGTCTCAATTTCTCCTCAAGAATTGTTTGGGGAAAGGCAAAATCGACATAACTCTGTTTAGAATTAAAGATGGAACAGACATCCTCCTGGTGCAGATCTACATCGACGACATCATATTTGGATGTAGAAACTTGAAGATGTGTGAAAAGTTTGCCAAACTGATTCAAAGCAACTTCCAGATGAGCATGATGGGCAAACTGACTTATTTCTTGGGTCTTCAAGTCATTTAGTCCGAAGGAGGAATCTTTATTAACCGAAAGAAATATACTAAGGACTTGAACAACAAGTTTTGTCCTGAGAAGACCAAGCCTTTGAGGATTCCGATGAGCCCAAGTGTTCAGATCAACCTTGATGAAAAAGGCTAGGCAGTCAACCCAACACCATACAGAGGCATTATTCGGTCACTCCTATACTTAACTGTAAGTAGGCCAGATATCTCCTACTTAGTTGGAGTATGTGCGAGATTTCAAGTCAATCCAAAGAAGTCGCACATGGAAGCTGCCAGAAGAATAGTCAAATACCTCAAAGGAACGTAGTCATTAGGTATTTGGTACTTAAAATATGACGAACTGACTCTCAATGCTTATTCAGATTTGGATTTTTAAGGATGCAGAATCGACAGAATGAGTACAAGTGGAACATGTTAGTTCCTAGGTCACAAGCTTGTTAGTTGGTTCAGCAAGAAGCAGCATTCAGTAGCCACGTCTACAACTGAAGCGGAGTATGTTGCTGCAGCAAGCTGTTGTGCTCAAGTGCTTTGGATCAAGCAACAAATGCTTGACTATGATGTCAAAATTGGGTCTGTGCCAATCTATTGTGATAACAACAGTGCAATGTGCATCACAAAGAACCCAGTTCATCATTCCAGAACAAAGCATATCGACATAAGACATCACTTGATTAGAGATCACGTCGAGAAAAAGGATGTGTCTGTAGAGTACATTTGAACTGAAGATCAGTTGGTTGCTATCTTCACCAAACCACTCCCAGAGACCAGATTCAAGGAGCTTTGCATTAAACTTGGTCTACTGGAGATTGTTGAAGTCCTTGTTGAAGAGGAATGATGCAGAATAAAACTAAATCCAAGCTCTCAGTTTCCATGAACTCGATGCGCGAAGAAGACATCACCCAAGGCGTCCAAAGAAGCAGAAACATACCTTCAGTCAAGCTTCAAACTGACTTGATGAAGAGAAACCAAGTTTTGGTTTTCGTACTTAGAAGATTTCTGTAGGACGGATACAGAATTAAACTGAGTTCCAACTCTCAGTTTAGAATCTAACTCTTAGTAAGTTTGGAATTTCGAAAGGTGGGATTTTGAATTCTGAAGGCGATCACTGCAGCTAAATCATTTTAAATGCGTATCTTGCATCGATGAATCAGATTTCAACACGTGGATAACGCTCCTTCCCACATTGCTCCAGTCAAATCTGAAATGCGCATCGCGAGGCAATCATCACCAAAGATCAAGAAACCGAAAGGTCATAAGGTACACCTACCTCATTTTAAATAATCTTTGTCTCTGCTATAAATAGGGTTCATTTGTTTCCTCAGTGAAACAACTCTTTCTCCAATCTCCATTGTCGAACCCTTCCTTCCAAGTTTATACTTCGTCTTCAATCAAAAACTTCCCTTAGATCTTGAAAAATGGTGATAGAGCCCAAGCCTCCAGACATAAACTCACCATCCTCTTTGGGTGCGGTCAAAGAGGGGGAAAAGAAGTATGGGAGGTGCAGAAGACATCAGAAGTGTGAGCAGAGTAGTCTCAACAACAAGCACATCGACTGCTTGTTTGAACTGCTCTAGGCTCACTTCTTAATAGAGAGCTCTTCGCTGCATACTGCGCACAAACTGTGAAATCAGTATATGCAGACGAATGAGTAAAGAAGCCTGTAGAGACAAGACAATCAGTGGGGGTGTTCTCTGATCACTGCAAAATTGGCAGATTAATTGCAAAGACAGTGGCAAATAAATTTATAAAGATACCCAAAGGTAGTCGAACCCAGAGGAATTGTGTAACGAAACTATCTCATATACTAACTATAGTTCTAAGATTTATTGTTTGAGTAAACAGAAAATTGGGTTTTGGTTTTTGAATTTAAAGATAATAATGCAGAAATTTAAAGAGTTTTGAAAAACAATATAAAAAGACAGATTCTAGGGCAAATAATGAATCAAAATACCTGCAAGATAATCAACTCTACAATGGTGGGAAATCATATAAAGTATTAAAATTCCTTGGTTGGGCAATTTTAACCTAAGTTACTATCATGTGACTGTATATGCTTGGTTGGCTTCAAGAACACAATAATAATTAACCACAATAAAAATAGATTCAATCCTTACAATTAATTATCTTCCTTTTGAGACAGAAAATCAAATGTATTCAATTCCTCTTCCAATAACAACTATGAATATAGAATCATTTTCATGTCTCGATCCATCATCAAGTCTAAATTCTATCAATTAAATCAGGAATTGAAACCATGCAAATTAATGTCGATTAATCTAACATGCAAACATGATTAATTACACATAGCTCTAGAACCCTTTAGGGTTTCTAGCCAAAGAGACAAAAGAAACATATTATTAACTTGCATAATAAAACTTACAATGAAAAATAAAGGTTGAATCCTCTCCAAAATAATTAAATCTTCAAAAACTTCAATACTACAAGAGAAAAACTAAGAGAAGACTAAGGGGAAGGACTTCAAAACTCGATCAAAACAAGTATTTATAGAGGTAGAGGTGTATAAATTGGGATCTAGGGCCAAAAATATGATTTAACCATTAAAATCTCGATTTTTCCATTTTCTGGGTCCGTATCCGTCGACACGGAGCTTGCGTCGGTCAAAGCAGATCCCCTTGCATCGGACATCGTGGCCTTCGTATTGGTCGAGACAGAGATCTTATTCCCCCTTTCAATCCTTCTGTGCAGTCTCACGGTTTTGACCATATCTTTTGCTCCCGAACTCCGATTGACCCGATTCTAGTTGCATTGGAAAGCAAACTCGAAGATCTTTCCATTTCCATGATCCATTAGCTCAAATATCAATTGTCGAAGAAGTCGTGACTCTTTATTCGAACATCTGCTGCTTTCGGTACAGGTTTCCATTGAATTCGGCCTAAAACCTGTAAAAACACACCATGGAAAACATAATACCCCGTAAGCTTGACTCATGCTCAAAATATGCAAATAAAATCAATAAAACTAATTAAAACACTTGAAAATAATAAGATTAGTGAGTTGAAACACGAGCTTATCAAACCCCACAAACTTGAACATTTGATTGTCCTCAATCAATAGGCAAGAAAGAAATCAAAAGATCATGTAGTTAAAGTGCAATCCCTCACAAGATTCATCACAATCAAGAGCCGAAAATCCACTACACACAAACAATTTGAAAGAGATAGATAATCTATCAACTGTGAAAGAACTCACTGAAAGTGTATCTCTCAAACTCTCAAGTGTTTATGATTAGATGAAAGCACTCAACACATGTATGAAGAAATTACTACCATAGGCTTGCAAATTCTCTAATGTCTCCACTTCTATAATGTGCACACAAGTATTGGATCAAAAAGGACTTTCAACGGGTTGTAATGTAGGCCTTTTGTGACCAGGTAGGGAAATTTGGTTAAGTGACTAAAATTCATCAAGCTGGCCAACTCAACAAAATTAAAACCACTCTCTAAGATCATCACCTCATCTCCTTAGATACATCAACAAACTCATCAATTTTTTTTTCTTTTCTTCCTTTTTTTCTTTTCATATTCCTACCTCTCTTGAATCTCTTATACCCTTTTTCAATACCTTGTACACATAATTTTTTTTTTCAGAAGCTTATCAGAATTCTAATTTCTTTTGAGCTATTCTAATACCCAACTTTGCATCAACCACTAATTTACTATTTCTTATCTACAATTCAGATCAATCTACCCCCATCAAACCACAACTCTAGACAAGAGCGAAACCAGCACATTCTTAAGCTCATAGACAAGGAAAGAATTGTAAAGGCTCAACGTGGCTAACTAGGGGCAATTTGATTGTGAAGGGACAATGTTTAGGATATTGAGTTAACAAAGATAGCCTAATATCATCTCCTAAACTTGTGCACAATGTGCAGTCTAGAAACAGAAAATAAGAAAGTTCTAGAGAAATAAAAACATGCATACGAATCTCACATCAACAAATATATGGCTCAAAAATCTCACACAAGGGTTTAAATTTTCTTCCACAAACAACTTCAAATCAACTCAATCAATATGCAAGTGTAAGTTTCAAATCAATCCTATAATGCTGTATTCTACTTTTATAGGCAGTTAACCACAATCACAATCAATCCAAAATCAACCACTAATCGATTCTATCTCACATTCTTATTCAAATTGTATCAAACAAAAAAATGTTCTCACAAAATAGCACAAGTTAAAAAAAACTAGGCAAAAATTAAATGCAGAAAGCAGAATAAATAAAAGATAGAACGTTCAATCTCTTGTCCATATCCCCCAAACTTATTTCTAACTCAAAGAGTGGAAAAAGTTTTAAAATTATACAAGAGAGAGAACGGTACCAGGTGGTTGATCGCAAACATCAACTTTTTATCCCAGAACCTTCAAAAATTGCTCGGCAGGAATTTTTCTACTTCTGGCACTCCACGTCTATCAACACGGACTCTGCGTCGGTCGACATGGAGCCTTCTTATCGATCCTTATCTCGGGTCGAAGTGCTTCATGTCGAGTTGCCTGTGTCGACCAATGCTAGGCCTACGTCGGTCGAAATAGACACTATTCCTCAATTTCTTTAAAAAAAAACAGGCAGAAGTGAAACAAATGTGAAAAAACAAAGATATAAATTGAAAACAAATTGAAAAAAAAAACGAAAAAGAAGAGGAAATTGAAAAGAAAGCAAGTAAGCATTGGGTTACCTCCCAACAAGTGCTTGATTTAACGTCGCGGTTCGATGATACCTCAGATCACCATGACCATGGGGGTCGGGTCCAGACTCTCCTCCCCTTGGCATCCACCATGTAGACTTTTCTGTCTTGAATGACAGAAGTGAGCATGGAAAGGGATGGCTTTGTTGAAAATTTCACCAACCTATTTTCTCGCTCCCATTCAATGGCAACAACTTCTTCTTCTTCAGACTCAACCTCAGATTCATCAACATCTTCAGCTGTGGAGATCCGTTTGCACTCCACCTTCTTCTTGTTCTTGTCGATCACGAAGGTGATCTTCTCATCATTAGCTCGGAGTGTGATTTCGTCATTCCGACAATCAATTAGAGCAGCACTAGTATCAAGGAACTCTCGCCCCAAGATCATGGGCATAGCTTCATTCTCCTTCATGTCAAGCACCACAAAATCTATAGGAAAAAATTAGATGACCCACACGAATGAGAACATCCTCTAATATACCTTTTGCACGCAACATAGATCGGTCCGCCATCTGCAATGTGATCATCGTGGGCCTCATCTCTCCAATGTTGAGATGTCGGAAGCTCGAGTACGGCATCAGGTTGATACTAGCTCCAATGTCACACAGTACTCTCTCGAAGGTGCATCCCCCGATCTCAACTGGAATAGAGAAGCATCCTGGATCGCTTCTCTTGATAGGCACTTCCTTTTGGAGTAGCAGTCTGCACTGCTCGTGGATCTTCACTGTCTCGTTCTCCACAAACTGCTTCTTACCACTCATCAATTTCTGAAGAATCTCTTTCAGTGCCTCAATCATTGGTATGTTGATGATGACTTTCTTCAGATTCTCCACAAATCTGGCAAACTTCAAGTCTTCTTTCTGCTTGGGAAACCTCTGAGGGAAGGGCATCGAAGGATAAGGATCTTCTTTTTCAGTAGCAGAACTGCCTTGACGAACCTTCTCTTTTGACCAATTCGCAACCACGTCGGTCGAACTGCTTGCTGAACCCACGTCGACTGACGTAAGACTGCATTGATTGACGTGCCAACATTGCTTGAGACTTTTGCATGTTGACCCCTTGCATCGACCGACACATGAGGTGTGTCCCTCGATGTGAGCACTTCGGTCGATTTTCCTTGCGTCGACTCAAACTCCATGTCGCTTGAGTTTCCCTTGTGTTTGGCCTCTGCGTCGATCGATGCAGGATGTGCATTGGTCGAAACAGAGGCATCCCAAGCAGGATTATCCTCTTTTTCTCCCCCAAAGTTGTCCAAAGTCATCCCAGGACCTTGGTAGCTCGTGCCAGACCTCAAAGTAACTGCTTTGCACTCTTTTTTATTCTTCGGATTCAACTTAGTAGTGCCCGGAAGTTGCCCTTGCTTGTGCTGGACTGCAATGGTACTAGTAATCTGGTAAACTTGAGTTTTAAGCATCTGAACATGTTTGCCAACTCGATCAATCTTGATGTGCACTCCAGTCACTTCTTGCTCAATCTTTCCCACTCGATAATCCGAGGCATTGATGTACTTGGCCAACACCTCATCCAAGCTCTCCTTCTTCTTTTCAGTGATTTCTCTATCCTGCACATCAAAACCAGTTGGGGGAAATTCTCCACCCGCCGGATTAGCATAAGAGAAGTCGGCATGCTACTTTGGATGGTAATGCTAATGGCCTCCACCTCGTTGCTGATTTTGATATCCTCCTCGGTTCATGAAATTGACATCGGGAATAAAATCAACTTGTGCAGTAGTAACAACAGAAACATTAGAGGTTAGCTTTTGTATCTCCCCCTTGAGCTTTTCAATCTCCTTTTTTAGAGTATCATCCGGTTCCTTATTCTCAATTGCATTAACTTGAGGCCTTCTCGGATTTGCCCATTGTTGAGTATGCAAGGCCATCTTCTTGAGCAACTTGAGGGCTTTTTTAGTTGACTTGCTCATCAAAGAACCTCCGGCTACATTGTCCACCGATTCTTGGGTTCTCTCATTCTTCCCCCTGTACCTGCTCTTCAGTGTCGTCTCCATGGCCGGGACAACTCCTTAACAGCTCATTGAACCTGCTCCATGCCTCGAACAAGGACTCATCCATCATTTGGTGGAACTGCAGAATCTCCAACTTCTTCGGAATGATAACGAAAGGTGGGAAGAAAGTGCCAAGGAACTCTGCTTGGAGGTTAGCCCAAGTGCGGATGCTGCTGCAATCCAATGTTGTAAACCATGTACGAGCCTGATCCCGAAGTGAGAAGGGGAACAAGCACAGACGAATCACATCCTGGCTGACTCCATTCTGCTTGATGGTCTCACACACCTCTACAAACATCCGGAGGTGAGTGTAAGGGACCTCCAAAGCTCGGCCACCAAATCGGTTCTACTGAACCATTTGAAAAAGACTGATTTTGAGTTCAAAGTTATTAGCATTGACACCAATAACGAATCCCTCATTACCGGGTTGCGGTCTATACTTCCTTGCCATGGCATTGGGATCCTCATCGTTGGAGTCCTCTTGGTGCAGCCTTTCTTGCTCTCTTTCTCTGTCTCCTTGTAACCTCAGCACGGTCTGCTTCTCTTTCCAACATCAGCTACTTGACCAATTCCCACATCTGATTCATCTCTTGGACCATCACTAGGCACTCCTTGTTGAAATCTGGGTGTCTGGGTCCTCCAGAGGTGGCATCTCATGATCATCTTCCACATCCCTAGTGTGCGTTGAATCCATCTAAGTGATTGTGCTTTGCTTCTCCTTGTTTTTCCATCTTTGAACTGTGGCCTCGATTTCTGGATCAAAGACTTCATGTGGTTTCCCTTGAGCCCTCGTGTTCATGCAAGACCTGAGAAAATAGACAAAAATAGAAAAATTAGATCTGCATCGACCGACATGAGAGGTTTGTCGACCGACGCGAAACAATCTGCATCGACCGATGTGGCACGTGCGTCGGTCGAAAAAGAACACAAAGTCACACACAAAACACATGCACACGTACAAAATTTAAATAGAATAACAATAAAATCTCAATCCAATTAATCTTCAAACAAATTAGTAGCAAGATAAAATCTAATGATTCCCCGTCAACAACGCCAATTTGATCCCTAGAAAATTCGTAGATAAATTGCAAATACAGTGGCAAATAAATTTATAAAGATACCCAAAGGTAGTCTAACCCAGAGGAATTGTGTAACGAAACTATCTCATATACAAACTATAGTTTTAAGATTTATTGCTTGAGTAAATAGAAAATTAGGTTTTGGTTTTGGAATTTAAAGATAACAATGCAGAAATTTAAAGAGTTTTGAAAAGCAATATGAAAAGACACAGATTCTAGGGCAAATAATCAATCAGAATACATGCAAGATAATCAACTCTACAATGGTGGGAAATCAAATAAAGTATTAAAATTCCTTGGTTGGGCAATTTTAACCTAGGTTACTGTTGGGATTTATTTTTAAATTCCTCCCTTAGATCAAAAGTTGTAAAAGGTTTTGTTGAATCAAAGCCTTAGTAGATTGGTCGATCATTGCTAAATTCTAGCATAGTCTAGCAACTCCTATGTAATGTCCTGTTTAAGAAGAATATTGAGTTGTAATAGATTAGGAAGTGCTTGAGAAGATTGCTGAAAGATTCAGCTATTGGAACAAAGAAAATCCATTCAAGCAACTTCGGGATGCTCGAAGAGTTCTCAGCAAATGGTAACTGCTAGAGAAATCAGCAGACAAGAATAACTGCTAGAGATGTAAGCGGACAAGTGCCAAGAAGAATGATTGCTTAGGAGTTAGCAATCATATGCTAAGGAAGAGACAGCTAGTCGGAAGCAAATGGTAGCAGAATTCTAAAGGAGATAGCATTAGCTAGCATACAAGTAGATTGCTAAGGAATAGCAATCAGCAGTTAAGACCTATATGCTGAAATACGCATCTGCTGAAGGAGTCAGCAGATCGAAGAGCGGATTGCTAGAAGAGCGTAGTAATCAGAAGATTTAGCAGATCGTTCCAGCATTCTCCAAGAATGCTAAACAAGGAAAATATCTAGGAAACGATCTCTATATTACCGTTCTGACAACAATACAACTGAAAAGATAAAAGCTTTCTCGATGTAGGTCAGAAAGTACTGTACGACGCCGGAATGGACGGATAAAGTCAAACTCCTATTGGACAAGAAGAACTGTTGTGTCTAAGGGGTCTGGAGATTCAAAGTTTGAATCTCCAGATATAAAAGACGAAGTCCAAACAGAGAGAAAAAAGACTGCTCATTCTACACAATGAACACATCTAAAAATTCAAGAGATTCCTTTGACAAAGAGAAAAAGGAAAAAGAGAGTAGTCAGTTGAGAGCCCACATTTAAGAAGAATCTTAAAAGCTCCCAACAACAAGTGTCACTACATTGAATACCCGACACTGCATTCAATAGATTCCTTGAATTTGCTCAAGAATCTTCAATCATTGGGATACCTTCCAATCATAGGAAGCATCCAGCAGTTAATCTCTGAAAAAAGAGATTGACTCCGAAGGCTTTTGCCGAAACCAGACAAAGTTCGGAGAGAACTCTAAAATCTCCATTAACAGCTAAAGAAAAGTTTTACGAAGATGTCGCCCTTGACTTGGCTGGAGCTGCGGACTAGAAGATTGAAGCATCGGAGGATAGCTTTGTAGTGGCTAGGTCGAAGGTTCACTACCTGCTACAAGTGTTCAGCGAATCCTTGTACTTCAATATCTTTTTAGTGAATTCTTAGTGATACGACTAAGGAGTGGACGTAGATCTATTGGATCGAACCACTATAAATATTGTGTGTTCTTTACTATTTTATTACTTACTGTTTGGGGTTGTGATTTGAAACCTAGCAATGATAGTTGCTAAAGTATTTGTCTGTAGGAAACCCTAATTTCTACCTTGAGCTAAGACATTTTAAGAACTTAAGTGCAAGATAATCTTTAAACTTATGTTGCATTCGTGTGTGTTGGTTGCTTGCTTTTCACCAGGACGACTCTGATATGAGACCAACAAGTGGTATCAAAGCAGTAGGTCAAACGACCGACTGCTTCTGAGTCGCTTTAAGACCAGATCTGTGTTCTTTCCTTGCACCTGTTATTTTGTTCTATTGTTGATCTAGCTCAAGGACTCTAAGGTTGCCAAGATGAATCATACCATGCCCAAGTATACAAAGGAGAAGTTTAACTCGTGGCAGATGATGGCCACTATCCAGCTCCAGAGTATACATCCAGAGATGGCGGATGTTCTTGCTAAAGGACCCATAGAGATTATGATGGTCAACCCCTTCGATGGTCCAGTTGCTGAAGGTCAAATGAGGAGCCAACCAAGGTGGAGGACGCTCCACGATGTCCAGATTGGGTGAACGCTATGCAAGAGGAGCTTGCTGAATTCACTCGCAATCACGTTTGGGATCTGGTAGATAGACCAGAGCATCAGAACGTTATTGCCATCAAGTGGGTGTTCAAGAACAAGAAGGATGAATCAGGCATGGTTGTTAGAAATAAAGCGCGTCTTGTAGCCAAAGGATATAGACAATGCGAGGGCATTGACTATGATGAGACATTTGCTCCGGTAGCTCGACTGGAAGCAATTAGGTTGTTCCTTGCATATGCTGCACACCACGAATTCTCAGTTATGCAGATGGATGTTAAGAGTGCATTTCTGAATGGCGAGCTCAAGGAAGAAGTCTATGTTGAGCAACCACCAGGATTTGAGCATGGAAACCAAGTATACAGGCTAAGGAAAGCCTTATATGGCTTGAAGCAAGCATCACGAGCTTGGTATGGAACTTTATCTAAGTTTCTGCTCGACAATGGCTTCAAGAAAGGGAGGATTAATCAGACTCTCTTTTGCATTGAAGATGAAGGGAGCATTCTACTCGTTCAAATATATGTAGATGATATCATTTTTGGCTCAAAGAATCAAGATCTCTGTGACAAGTTCTCCAAGCTCATGACGAGTAATTTTCAAATGAGTATGATGGGGAAGATGTCGTACTTCCTTGGACTTCAAGTTCAACAATCCAGTGAAGGGATTTTCATCCATCAAAGGAAGTACACAAGTGATTTAATTGCGAAGTATTGTCCAGAGAAGACCAAGAGTCTGCGGATTCCCATCAGCACTACGTGCATAGCAGCTCTTGAGAAAGAAGGGGAAATTGTGAACCCTACTCTTTATCGCGGAATTATCGGTTCTCTGCTATATCTCACGGCCAGCGTACCGGATATTTCAATTGTAGTTGGATTATGTGCAAGATATCAGGCCAACCCTAATAAGATGCATCTAGATACTGCGAAGCGGATTGTTAGATATTTGAAGTGCACAGAAGGTCTGGGGATTTGGTATCCAAGAGCCGATAGTCTGACTCTGAGTGGTTACTCAGACTCTAACTTTGGAGGATGCAAAATTGATAGGAAAAGCACCAGCGGCACTTGTCAATTTCTTGGGCACATGCTGATCAGTTGGTTCAGCAAAAAGCAACATTCAGTAGCCACGTCAACCTCCGAAGCAGAGTACGTAGCAGCTGCTAGTTGTTGTTCGCAAATCTTATGAATTCGGCAAAAATTGCAGGATTATGGTATTCTTCCTGAGTGTGTGCCAATATACTGCGACAACAATAGTGCTATGTGCATCACGAAGAGTCCTGTGCATCATTCAAAAACAAAGCATATCGATATCCCACATCACTTCATTCGTGATCATCAGGAGAAGAAGGATACAATATTTAGTATATATGCACGGAGGATCAGATTGCTGACATCTTCACTAAACCTCTAGCAGAGACCAGATTCAAAGAATTGTGCATAAAGTTAGGTCTCATGGAGTTAGACGATAATGTGGATGAATGAGACCTTACTCTCATTCTTTCTGGATTTCTTGGATTTCTAAAGGGAATGTGATAGACGTATCCCAGCTTATGTTTATTCGCTGCTGAATCTCTATGCTGATACGAAGTCTGCTAGGACGATAGCAAAAATGGAGAATCTGCTAGAAAATTCGATATGCAGATGATCGCTAGATAGTCAGCAGATATGATCAATCTGCTCAGCATCTAGTCCAATCAGAAGGCTAGCAATTGTTGAGTCCCAATATTTTTAAATGTATTTCTTACTTGAAGGAATTATTTAAAATTCTTTAAGTAGTTTTACTAAATCTGTGGAGTTATGCGATTTTAGGGTGATTATACATGAGAGATGCAGGAAGACACATCATTGTTGAAGAAAAGATCATTTCATTCATAGAATAAAATATTTACATAACAAAAAAGAAATTGCATAAACTTCATTCATTAAGGAGAGTGGGGCTTATAAGGATAGAAATCGGTTCCCCTGAGATTGGACCGACGTGCAGCTATCTCTGGGAAGCTCTGCTCCAGCAGCCAGCTTAGCTGCATACCACAAGGTACGAGGATCGCCGGAAAATGCTCGATGCAGTCTCGGACGCCTTCAAAGACAAAGGCGGCCCAGTCTACCTCAGACCTGTCATCCATGGCCATCATGGCCTTCCAGACCTCCCTGGAGAAGGAAAGGTCGTCGAGATCGTAGCCCAAGATCATATTATGGATGATGCGGAACAACATCCAATGTGGAGTCCGGAGACCGGAAGCGGAGGCCGTTGGGGTAAATTCGAACAGGCAGAATGTTTCCACTTCTGCCATGCCGACCATCCGGGGGCCGTCTCCCCTTGGAGATAATCCATGACCAAGAGAAAACCCAAATGAAGGCCCAAATCTCGAGAGAAGGAATCAGGTGTCCAGCGGACAAGTTGGTTTTGAAAGACGCCGTAGATAGCGTCCTTCTCCTGTGAGCATGTGTGGAGGAACTCCCGAAGGTGATCCTCATGAAAGTGGCGAGGGGTTGCGCATACGAACTGTTCCAGTCCGTTTTGGCGCACAACAAACATGACCTCTTCGGCCACATCATAATATTACTCATAGTAAGTATACAAGTCCGACTCATTAAGGATTTGGTTCCTCCGGATCTCTAGCGGTTGTCCTGGAGAATCCATTTTTTTTTAGAAGAAAAGTTTTCTGGTTGAGAGTTTGCACGAAGAGAGAAGATCGAAAAGCAGATCTGTGATGTTTAGATTAATCACAAAGGGTAATATTTATAGGGAGGATAATGATTATGCCTCTTCCTTATGACTGGATGAAAGATCTTTCAGAAGATCGTGATGATTCATCTCTCGGAATTCAGAGCATCGCGAAGAGAGAGATCGACGTGTGTGCATGGAAGGTCTAATCAAGTCAGCAGTGACGAAAGGTGGTCAAGTCAGCGAAAAGCTCAAGACATTCATTATTATTTTGACTGCTGAGTCCCAGCAGATTTTTCAAAGCATGCTGACAAATCCAGGAAGGGAAGATAGCATATCTTTTGGTAGTATGTGGATGCTAAGCTACAGTACCCGCTGCTGTCCATACTGGCAATCTGCTGAGTCAATGGTCTTAGCAATATCAAAGATCGAGGTGGGAAGACTCAAATTCAAACTCGATAGGACCTGATAGGGTGCATTTAAAGCACGCAGACGGGTGCGTCAAGTGAGAAGGCGCCACATCAAATGCACTCGAGTTTTTCTCGGAAGCGTGGGAGGCCATACGAAAGGACGTGATAATCCTGAACCGTCGATCTAATCTTTCGCAGAAATTCCCTCAACCATTGGATCCTACATCCAAAGGTATAAACTTAAACCATTCTCACTGTTCATATTTCTTTTTTTCGAAACCCAGAACAAAATCCCTAACTCTCAAACCCTCAAGCCTTCATCTCTTTCCGATACTTCTAAAAAATATCTCTCAAGTATACCCAAAATCTTTCCCTAAAATAGCTACCAACCCTGAATCTTCGTCAACCCAGAAGTCTATTTCTGATAGTCATCGCTCCGAAACCAGTACAGCCCCCATCTATAATTTTCCACCCATCTCTGGTTCGCCCCTGCATGAACGACATGCAGCGGGATTCACAGGAATAGTTAAAAAGGAGGATATCAATGATACAATCCCTTATGGTCAACTTGTGATATTGGCTCGGAAGAAGGAGCTGTCCGGCCACACTAAGGAACAGAGGCGGTTAGCGCAAATCATGAAGGACCGGATTTTGTACCTACCTCTCGCTCCTGCCCACATCCCAGACTGGATAATGGAAATTCTAGATAGCGAGCAGGTAATCAAGTATTTATCTGACTTTCATCCGCACATGGTATCAGAATTTTATGCTAGGGCTCTGATGAATGATGATGGAAAATCGTTCAAAACCTCTGTCTATGGAAATATCATTGAAGTGAATGCAGAGGTTTTTGCTAAGATATTTGGACTCCGAAACCATGGAGAACGTATATCTCAATATAAGCTCACCGATATTGGAGAAATGGAGAGGAGATGGAATTTGTGGAGAAAGCCAGGTGATATGAAGGATAGGAAAGGGCAGATTATATCGTTTAGGGTAGCCACCCCCATCAACACTTTGAAGGAGGAATTCAAAATCCTCGCTGAGTTGGTTATAAAAATGTTCCAGTTTGATGCTGGATCGTATTCAGAACTTTCTGCCAAGAAATATGCAGTTATGATGGCCCTCACAGACAAGGTGAAGGGAAATTGGGCTGAGTTCTTTTGTGAGCGATGGGCAGAGCATGCTAGAAAGAATGATCATATGTCAGTAGATGGGACATTCTCTTCGAATGTCAACTTTCGGTTGAAGATAAGCAAATTTTTGGAGATTATCCTGCATACCAAGAAGGTTGATCAGGGTGTGATGTTGCTCTCTACTGACTTCATCCCTGTAACGAAGAAGGAAGCCAACCCCCTTGATTTTAAGAAACCTAGGAAATTGACAGGCAAGTCAAATATAGATGCTGACAAGCCTACTTCCGATGAGGAGGTGGATGAACGCTCCTTGGGACAACAAGTGTTGTAGCAAGCTTCTCCTCTGACCGTTGAGGAAATTGTCGCGCTGACCAAGAATGTTGAAACAGAGCAGTGCTTTCAGCATCTTGAGGAGATTGTGAAGCTTGGTGATCTGCCAACTGAGAAGATAGACGAAATCATGGCCAAGAAAGCTTCCGAGCAATCGACACTCATTCTGGGTCAGATTGCCCAACCAATTCCAACGTGACAGAAAAGAGAGGTTGCATCTAGTGGGAGGAATAGGACTCGTAAACGTCTCTTCAAGACCGCTGATCTCCAGGAAGCGGAAAAGAAAGCAACAGCGATGGAAGAAGCTAGGAAGAAAGCCTCTGCTGAGCAGGATTCTGAGAAGGAGAATATAGACAACACACCTTTGTCTTCTAAGTGTCTTGAGGATCGTCTCAAATGTATAAGGGCAACCAAGGAGAAACGCGACATTGAGAAGAAGATAGTTGAGACCAAACAGTACAGGAAGGAAGTTGACAAGATCACATTTGAGGCCAGAGATCAGAATTTCGAAAAAATCAAACAATCTCATGATGAGCGTGAGGCTCAAAAGAGAACTATTGGTAAGACAGTGGACAAGGAAGCTGCTGAGACATTGGACAAAGCAGCAAAGAAAAGCAAGATAGCAGTTGACACTTCTGAGAAAGGAAAGACGTAGGAGGGTGTACTAATCCTTGTTCAAGTCGATGAAAGTGAAAAGATTGTACCCGAAGAGGAAGCTATGTACGATGCAGAGCTTGCTAAGCTGCTTCAATCTGGCACATTCAATGCTAAAGAGCACTCCAAAGGGAAGAAGGTTCAATTTCGCGAACCAACTGAAGGACCCAGCCACAGCAGTAGCTCAGAAGAGGTCGTGCCACATAGAGTGGAGGATGTCATGCCCCCCAGAGATAAGAATGCTGAGTCATCAGGAGCTGGAAAGCAGATCGAAGATTCGGCTGTCTCTGTTGAGAAACCCTCCGCTGAGGAAGTAATTCTTGTATCTGCTGAAGGACCTTCTGCTGAAGAAGTGGCTTCAAGACATGCTGAAGGGCCTGCTGCCGCTAAGGAAATGATTGTGGAATCTGCTGAGGGAGTCTCTGTTGCTCGGGAGACACCTGCCGTTACTGCTGACAACGCACAAGCAGAGGAAAGAATGGAGGATGAAATTTCTTCTGTTGGAGATTTGATTGAATCCACATGTTCTTCAGGCTCTAACTCAGAAGGAGAATCCGGTGAGGTATTTGACGCCAAAATTCTCTGACAGTTTCCCACTGCCAAAAATGAGGTACTAAGGATTCCATATCATGAATTGCTTGCTAAACTCTTTCGCTCGAGGAGGGTAGCTCAATGGTGCGCATCTGTCTCCCTCGACGACGAATTAAATGTTGATCTCCGTGATTGGGGTGATGAGATCATGGCATTTGTGAATGAGGAAGTAGAGAGGGACATTGCCTAGGTATTCTATGTTAAAATAGATGAAACGACAGAAGAAGGCAAGCTTCTTGGCAAAGAGCTCCTGCGATGGAAAATCTATGACTACATAATGCATGAGTTATGCTTTGAAGAGAGGATGATAATCATTGCCAGGCAAGGCTTTAACTTTTGGCGTGCAGAGGAGGCTTGGGCGAATGATTGGATGGATCAACCCCCTTGTACGAAGCAGTTCTCAGATAAACAGGTGTTGGAGAGATTGAAAGCCATTCGTGCTCATAGACTATTTTCTGCATCCTTGTCGCTGCCTCCATCAGCGTTCGCTCTAGATGAACGCTCTGCAGCACATATTCAGTTATCCAAACATCAAAGGCTTGCTGCTGTTGCCTATCAGAAACGAAAAGCCGCATATGAGGAGAAGCAGCGAGTAAGAAGCATGGAGCTGGCAGCTATGGAACAAGCTAAGAAAGAAGAAGCCAAAAGACAACGCTTTACTGAAATGGTTGCACTTCACAAAGGATTTAACCAAGCTGCTGCCTCACTCCAAGCCCCAGCAGCTCATAATTCTGCTCTGGATTAAACTCAAAATGTGGTGGAAGATTCGATGGGAATTGCGAAGGAAGTGGTTACTGAGGAACCTGCTAACCCAACTGCGGAGGAAGCAAACACTCAAGGTCTTGAGGTTTCGGTTCCAGAGTCTGTTGAGATGATAGTAGATGATGGAGATGGTGCAAATCCTACCATAGCAGCAGGGACTGAAATGGTTATTCCTGATACCCCCATTTCTGCTGAGCCTGTGCAAGTAAACCTCCGGTCCTATGTGGTTTCCTTGATCAACACAGCGTTACACCAACGTGACATCCAGCAAGCCAAAGCAGTTGAAGAGGTTCGGAAGGAGGTTGCTGATGTCCGAGGAACAGTTTCTGAAGTTCAAACCTCTATCATCGAGGTTCAGCAAAAGGTTGTTCAGGTTAAGGAGAAGATCACCCACGTAGAAGAAGTCGTCTCTACGGTACAGACAAGTGTGGTGACTCTTAAAGTGGATCTTGATGAGCACAAATCTTTTTCCACCTCTGTATTTGATGCGCTCAAAGAGGGGGAAGAACAAAGGATTGCTGAGCAGGCAAGGATAAAAGCACAGGAAGCAGAGCTGGTGCGGAAAGAAAGGGAATTCCTACAGGCCATGCTGGAGAAGAGGATGGAGCTAGAAGAAAAGCAGAGAGCGGACCATCAAGCACGTATGGAGAAACTCATGGCCTTGATAATGAAAAGGATCGATTCTCTTGAAATACCAAAACCCCCACCTGATGCCCAGAGCTAAGGCCATCTTTCTCTATAGCTCATATTTTGTCATGTTTATAATTTTTTTATGCTATTTCTGAGTGATTTCATTGTACTCGTATTTTCAAAATCATATATGAAATCATCAGATTCATGACAAAATCTCATTGTCCACTTATGATTTTCCGTGTGCGTACATTAGTTGACATACACTCTTCGTGTATTCAACAAATTTGAATGTGGATGCTATGTTCTTAATGGTTGCTGATCGGTTAGTAAATGCCTGCTGTTCTTAAAAATGCTAGGATTTCTAGCATACTTTCTTTGCAGCATTTATTTATGCTTTATTGAGCGAGAATATTTCCCAGCATATTTTGAGGGGGAATTTTAAAGCTAGTAAGATTCTGAGATAGTTTGTCTAGCAATTCTCTTTGTAACTCAAAATTTTTCTCTGCTAAGTCTCAGCAATCATTAGTAAGCTTTGATCGCACCAAAAAGGGGGAAATTGTTGGGAAATTATTCCTGAATCTTCCTTAGAACTATATTGTAAAAGGTTTTGTTGGATCAAACCTTAGCAGATGGTCGATCATTGCTGAACTTTAGCATAGTCTAGCAACTCGTGTAATGTCCTGTATATGGTGAATATTGAGTTGTAATAGAATAGGTTGCTAGAAGCACTTCCAGCAAACACCAGAGAATGCTAAAGAAGAAAGAAGGCTAGTGGTAGCAGATTGCTGAGGAATCAGCACTTGCTAACACATTGCAGATTGCTAAAGGCATTAGCAATCCAGAGTCGAAGGAATCCGAAGAGCAACTGCTGCACAGATAGCAGTTCATCTAGCAGAGTGCTAAAGAAAACTAGCAGACCATTCCGAAGAAGCTCAGCAAAGCAAAGACAACAACGGCTGCTAAACCGTCGTTCTGACCAACCAATGCGCGAGGACTAGACTTGTCAGAAGTAGGTCGGAAAGCCTGTACGAAGTCAGAAAAGTTGGTGAAAGTCTATCTACTTTTGGATGAAAGATCCGTTGTGTCTAACGGACATGGAGATTCAAGTTTTTAATCTCCAGGTATAAAAGACAAGCCAAAATGGAGAAAAGACTACTGCTCATTCATATACACGAACTCACACTTGAGAGATTCCTAAGACAAAGAGCAAAGAGCTTGAGAGCAGTCAGTTGAAAGCTACAATCGAAAGACATTCAAAGCCTTCAACAACTGGAGTGTCCCCATTGAATATTTGACACTCATTTAAAGAGATTCCTTGACTTTGCTCAAGAATCTTCAATCATTGGGATACCTTCCTTTATTGGAAGCATCCAGCAATCAATTCACTGAAAAGGAATTGATTAAGACGGGCATCTAGCCGCAATCGAATGAGAGTTCGAAAGGAACTACAAATCTTCTAAAAGTAGTAAAGGCAAGTTTGACGAAGGTGCGCCCTTTGAAGGGATTCGTGAACTGAATCACGAAGTCCGTTTGCCAATGATCGTTAATTGGAATATCAAAATAAATTGTTATGCCTAAGAATAATCCTAGCATGCTCCTATTGAATATGCATAAGGGGGTTTATGCGGAATATCTGGATTGTGAAACCCTGAAGAACGAGTGCGCGGAGATTTCTCTTGATCTTTTCCCACGCACAAAGATTTAATCCCTAACAGATTGAGGAATTAAATCTAATGAAAATAAAACAATTATTTTTTGAAAACAAGGAGAGAGAGAGAAGAAAAATCCTCCTGATCTGATCTTCTGATCTGTATCCCAACTCAATCTGAATATCTGGTGAAGATTCCCTTCAGATTCCTCGCCCGGTTGAGAAGCATAATTTTCTCCTCTTTTCTCAGATCTAGTCGATCACCACAGCTCCCAAAACCTGGTTTGCTGTGTGCAACTTATGATCTTGTGGTGTGTTGAGATCTAAGGAACTGAGGCCTATTTATAGGAAAATACTGGTCTTTTATTGGGCTTGAGTTTCATGGGCCAGACCAGGGACCAGAATGCAAATAGCAAATAAGGCCTATCAATTAATTAATTCCCATATTCAACCCAGAATATACTTAATTAATTAATATTGATTCTTTCCACCAGAGAATCAATACTGTCCTACCTATTTGCTACCATGTTTTGAGGTACGGGTCGCATGGGCTCGGTATATCCCCACATTTAAGGTTACAGACATTCGTTAATTAATTTAAGCTATGACAAGCTATTTGATTAATTAACATCTTATATTCCTGAATCAATCCACTCAAACCTTTTCACTTATGCTTGAACTTAATCAGCCTGCAGGACTTTAGCATAACGAACATTTTGAGTTTTTCAGGGAATGTCACCATCCTATACTGGATGTGGTTACCTAGTTCCAGTACCAGACAGTCATACAGAAACTGCTATTACCCAAGATACAGATATGCAAGCTCATCCAGAGCCTTTCACTGCAACTCAAAGTAATACACAATTTGCATATACTTCTGTACCTTCATATAGGCTTAGGATCTCATCAAGCCATAGAGATCTAGATTCTTTTAATGTCAGATAAAAGAATCGATCTCAACTTGGGTCCTTATCAATGTGTGCCCCACACCAGCATACCAAGCCATCCAAGACAAGATGCTTATTACTGCTGCAGCCTACACCGACAGTTTATCCTGGAACTCTCTCAGCTGTGATAACTATTTATATCTCGCTAGGTCAAACGATCCATACGATCTTCCGTGATCTAGTATACACCGTATGATCTCCCTATCGACGAGATAAGAGGATAATTGTGTTTGCGACACATGTTTGTTAATTCAGACAGGAGATGAACATACAACATCTATGATTCCCAATTTATTAACCAATCGACCTTGTACATAATATACCAATCATAATGCTTTCAGTATATAAATCCATCACCCTTGACTCAGCCGGAGCTACACCTGAGAAGTTTGGAGTATCGGAGGATAGCCGTGAAGTAGCCAGTCCAAAAATTCACGGCCTGCTTTACTGGAAAGGCGAATCTTTGTACATCGAATACTTACTTAGTGAAATTCTTAGCGATTCGGCTAAGGAGTGGACGTAGATCATTCGATCGAACCACTATAAACATTGTGTCATTACTTTACTTACTATTCTATTATTTTTCGTACAACTGTGACTTGAAACCTAGCAACGGAGTTGCTAGCGTATAACTGCAAGAAAACCTAAGTAAAGTTGAACTAAACCATCTTGAAAATAACTTAAAGTGCAAGTGTTTATTCTTCCGCTGCAATTCATGTGTGTGTCTTGTTATTACCACGATGATTCTGATCTTAGGGACCAACAACGACGACCACGTTGGCGAGCAAGGTGGGGTAGTGCACCTCTTGGACTGATCCGATGTCAATAAGTTTTTGCACTTCCTCAATTATTGCTTGGTATTTCTCCGCAGAGAATTTTCGCCTTCTCTGCTGTACCAGTCTATAATTAGGATCGACCTCCAGGCGATGCGTGATGATAGAAGGATCGATTCCCGTCATGTCTTGGTGTGACCAAGCGAACACATGCGCCTTGCATTGAAGGAATTCCACGAGTACGCTTCTGACATCGAGGGAAAGTTCTGCCCCTACGAAGGTTGTTCGGGTCGGATCCGAATCGTCTATTGCAACCTCTTCTAGTTCTTCAGCTTCTGGTCGAGCCACAGGGATCGGTATCGAGTCATGCTGCTGCGCGCAGATGGCTCTAAAGCTGGCGTAGTAGTAGTCTCTCGAGGTCTTTTGCTCGCCTCTAATTGTCTGGATGCCCCAAGGGGTGGGGAATTTGAGCACCTGATGATATGATGAATGGATCGCCTTGAGCTCGTGAATCCAAGGTCTTCCTAAGATGGCATTTGCGCAGAGACAGTGTCCACCACCTGGTACTTTACGTCTAGGTTCAACCCTCCGCAGTACATTGACAACATAATTTCCCCCACAGTTCGTTGTTGATCTCCGTTAAAACCGTAGAGCGTCATGGTGATCGGCTCTATCTTGCTCATGGGGATATGCATTTCTTTCAGAGTTCGGAGGAACATGATATTTGTTGAGCTGTCGTTGTCTATGAGTAATCTTTTTACTTGGCAGTTTGAGATGAGTAATGATATCACGAGCGCATCGTGGTGAGGATGAACGAGTCCCAGCATATCCTCGGAGGTGAATTCAATTGTTTCATGGCGTTGTGCGGGACCAACATGATGAATCTCTTAATTGAAGACCCGGTGAGCCCTCTTGGCCGCAGAGCGTGATTTTTCGCTAATCTCTGATCCTCCAATAATAAAGTGGACCGTTCGTTCGGCCGGAGGGGTTTGTTCTGAGGCTCACCATTTCCCATGGGGTTGGTCTTCCTTCCTCTGGTCCACGTATTTTTCTCTTTGTTGGTTAGATATTCTATGAGGAAGCCGTTCTTTAGGATTTCAAGAACCTCCAGGTGCAGAGCCTGACACTCTTCGGTTTTGTGACCATGATCATTGTGGAAGCCATAGAATTTCTTTGTATCTCGTGTCTTAGGGTCCGACTTCATCCTTCCTGGCCATTTCACTGCGCTGCCAAGGCTCTTGAGTACGTTGTTGACCAAATAATTATGGTCAATGCAGAGGTTGTAAGGTACCACACCGACCCGCGATGTTCTACTATAAAGATGGTCTCGTCTCGACCGATGATCATTTCAGTAATCTTTTCGATCGACATATCTTGAGCTTGACGATGTGGTCCTTGGCCTATCCCCTCAGTACTGATCAACCAATTCATAGGACACTTGCTTGTTCATACGCGCGATGCGATTCGACTCGTCTTCCTCCTAATTTCTCTCGTCCTAGGGTTGGGAGAGGACCGAGTCTATATCATAGCAAGGGTGACTGGTCAGATCGCGATAGAGCTTCGAGGAAACGTCCAAACCGTTCTTAAAAGCAAAGACTGCGGTTAGAGGTGGACAGTTAGGTATCGATGTGAGCTGTTGATTGAAACGTCCAACATACGATCTCAGAGATTCCCCCTTCTTTATACGTATGTTGTTGAGTGCGTCGGGATGTTTAGCTACACGCCTGCAGTTTGAGTACTGGTTCCTGAAGGCCATATGGAACTCTGAGAACGTCGAGAAAGAACCTCTCGGTAGATTAATGAACCACTGGAGGGCCGGTCCCGTAAGACTGGCTCCGAAGCATCTGCACATGCATGCTTCACGAAGGTCGCCAGGGATGGAGGTGGTTAGCATCTTCTATTTGTAGAGGGCGACGTGATCCTCCGGATCTATTGTTCCGTCGTATAGCTGGAACGAGGGCGGCACAAACCTCGCTGGAACGTTCGTGTTGGTGATGTTGGGCGTGAATGGCGAGTCGGCATAGCTATCACGGGATATCAGGGTATCTGGTGGAATCACCCCCGAGATCCTGGTAAGCAGCTTTTCGAAGTTTGCCATTCGAGCTTCCAGTCGCCTCTCATATTCACACCTCGGCTCGAGGAATCTACGTTGCTCTGTATGGGGGAGATCGGTCGTTTGAGGGGTCACACCCAAAGAGCCGTGACCGAGGCCTCTCCCTGCAGGGGAGTCGATATCGACCACGTCATCCAAGTCCTTGGCAAGATTTTTGCGAGGTTCGGCCTGCTTCTTGCCTATAGAGGATTCCACGATAATTGGCTGATTCTTTCGAGCATTCTCCTGGCGGAGCTGCTCGTTCTCTCTTCGTAGAGCATGATTTGTAGCGTGTAGCTCCATGATTCTGGAGTCTGTCTCTTTCGCGTGCCTTTGATTCTCCTCAAATTCCTAGGCTAGCCTTGCCAGAATTGTATTCAACATATCGGGGGGACGGGTTGAGCACCACTGGTCTGCACAGTTTGTCGGACCAACTCGTACACGGGGACGAGTTCCTACGTGCCGGAGGAGCCGATCGGAGGGGTCCCAGTTGGGTTCCCGCCCTGATTTCCAGATTTCCCGTTGTCACCTGCCATTAAATCGAGAGAATAGTCCCAAGAGCCCCACGGTGGGCACCAAATGTTGAGGTTCGAATTTTCGGGGAATTGGAGCCTTTGGAACTTTATCAAAAATAACAGATAACAATGAAACAAGAAATAAACAGCGTAAAATATGACAAAATCCGCACAAGAATGGAATATTGAGCGTAGATAATCGCTAAAATCTGTATCAAATTCGACAGCGTTACGGCATGAGTTTAGGTGCGTGAAAATGTAGTCCAAAAACTAGCTCTCCACCCCTATTTATAGATAGGATAGGGGGGAGTGAATAATCTAGCCCTAGACGTTGACAACCTGCGGTTCACCGCGATTTTCGGAATAGCTCCGGATTTCTAGGAGTTGGTTAGGATTTGTAACGGTCGCGCGCCGCCAAGTAATTAGGGTTTTCTTCTTTGGAGAGCCTCGTCACCGACCCTTTCAAGTCCTCGATGCCGAAGAGCGAAGCACCTCGGTGTAGAGCTTTTAACTTGTGCAAATTTCGCTCTTATGCTGCTCATAACGGGCCTGCTGGTTGGGTCAAGTCGTTACCTGGGCCGATACGCTTAATGGGCTTGGGCCTCGTGGGCCTGGCCCCAACAACTATTAATATAAGAAATTTTGTTTTATAAACAAAATTATAAATATTAGTCTGCACAGCGCGCGAGTATAAAACTAATTATATGAATAAAGCAAAAAACATAGTATCAAGCAACAAAAAAAATGAGAAAAATAATCTATTGAATAATTATCGTGTGGAAAAATCGATTTATTTTAATATTCTTAGTTTATAAAAATATTTATGACAGTTTAAACAAGCACTATCAATCATTTATTCAAACATTAAAACATAATATATCATGCAATAAAATATAATGAATCAAATTGCAATCATAATGACCTTATTCATTCATTCTTCTAATAAATTCATATGAACTAACCAATAACATAATGTGTAACAAGCAATAATATATATAAAATCAAACAATAAGCTATAATGAATCAAGCAATTAATGAAAATTATTAAGCAATAAAATTGAGTTTATCAATTAACGGATAAGAATTGTTTAGACGATAAAATAGTGTGTATCAAGCAATAAAATTTACACTTTAAAGCAATAAGTTATAGTGAATCAAGTAATGAATGGAAATGATTTATCAAGCAATATGTTAGAAAGATTGAAACAATAAATTAATACATATCAAACAATAAAATGAGGTGTGTCAAGTTTAAAGATATAACTTAACAAGCTATAAATTAATATTTATCAAGCAATAAGATATGAAGAGTCAAATTATAAGATACTTCCTCCGTCCCGGCTGAATTGTCCCGGATTGACCGGACACAATAACCAAGGAGTGTGAGTGTAAAGTAAGTTGAGTGGAATTAATATTTTATTATTGAGTGTGAAAAAATTAACTTTTTAAGTAATGAGACAATTGAGGTGGGACAGACGAAAAAGGAAAGTGGGACAATTGAGGTGAGATGGAGGGAGTATAATATATCGACAAAAAAAAAATATATTGTGGAAGAAGAAACTTGAATAATAAAAAAATAATAAAAATGAAGAAAAGGAAAAAAAATTGCCCGAGGAAATTAAAAAAGAAGATAAGATAACAAATCACATGAAAATAGGAAGATAAATATTTTAAATAACTACCTTAACATTTGGATGAAAATATCCTTAATTGCATAAATAAAAAATTTGAAATTCAAATATAATAATTAATCACAATAACTTATTTTATTTGATAAAAGGAATAATATTCATTCTTATTTTTAATATAATTATTTATTATAATATGATTCTATCTCTAAATATATAATACTATAAGTTCATGGTGTAACCGGCGTAATTGGCCATTATGCCAGTTATGCAATAGTAGGCAAGGATAAATTGAAGGGTAAACAAACTGATCAATTGGGTGAGTAATGTTTTATTTGAATTTGATTTATTTATTACTGAATTGAGTTTCAATTTTTTTTTCTAAGACTTCAAAGTTGACGAACTAAGTAACATTATAAATTTAAATTATATGGAAAATATTCATTATTTTTTTAAACAATTGTTTATTCTAACAAAATTCCATAACTTATAATGTTAATAATATTACGTTTTATACTGATTTTAGATAAGGAGTTTACTCACCAGTTTATTAATTGAGAAAACAATATGGCTTCAGTTGGGCTCCTTTAGTTAATGAACTTCAATAAATGAGTTCGAACATGCTTTAGACTTAAAATAACAGCAACCTTTGATACCCAACCCAACCGCCATATCAACAAAATAAAAAATAAAAAATTGAAGGAGAGAGAAAATTGAGCAAATAAGAGGCCGACCAGGAACCAAGAGAGACCACAATGGTCTGTGGGCCCCACATATACCTTTTTGGAATTCTTTATTGATTGATGAATAGTAATATGACATTTGTCAATATTTAATTGATCTATAATTTTTTTATAAATACAATAATTAAATTGATATATCTTTTATAGAAAAACATAAATATTAAATAATAAATACACCAAAATTCATAATTTTTTATTCTCTACAAATAGAGCCTAATTTTGATATATATATTTTTATTTTTAAATTGACTTATATATATA